>JASDQU010193828.1:23765-39888 GCA_032191745.1 Picea mariana | reverse complement strand
AATGATGAACTTTGTGATATATATAGTGGATATATTGATGATCAGTCTTGTCTTTGTGTTTTGTGTTTATTATTTGTGATGTATTATTGCTATCTTTTGACAAATGTATCATTCTATGTATATGATGTTTTTAATGTGATAGGTGACAATTCAATACTAGGTTAGCCATGTGATCTGCTACTCGATTGAGGTTTCTTGGAATATGTGAAAATGTGATAGAATCAAAGTTATGAGATACGAGTATAACTTGCAGGTATTTGTGGAAGAGGCAAGGATTGTGAACATGATACACATTGTTGAGATGCAAGACGACGAACTGGGAATATAATAGAATGCTAAGGTGACGAATGTGGCAGTGACTGGCCTCGGTGAGGAGGCCAATGAAAGCGTTGTACTTGGCTTAGTTGTTGGTGGCTGGGCCTAAGCATATGCCATTAGAATGGAGTAGTACATGTGGGGGGTATAGAGGGTCCAAGCAATAGAAGCGAGATTCCGGGTCCGACGACTGACACTGTCAGCGTAACCAATGTGGTAGGATGATGGATGATGCATATGTCAATAACACGGGTGATATATTAGACATGAGGAGTGGGTGATATAAACCTAAGGTAGGGGGCTATGCTTAGGCATATAAATTCTTCAAGTACAAACCGTTGACGGGTTTTTTGAGGGGGGAGACTTCTGGAGAGGCCAAGATGTAGGCACCTTTAGTGAGGCAACGTTGGATGATAAAGGGGTCGCGCCATAATGAATCAAATTTCCCATGGTCAAGGGTGTCGTGGGCGATATCATAGGCCAACACAAGATCACCTTCGTTGAATGAGTGAATGTTGACATGGCAGTCGAAGGTGGCTTTAGATCATTTTTTAGCTGCCTCGTTGTGCTGTAATGAAGAACAACGGTCTTCATCAAGGGACTCTAAGGTCAGCAGGCGTTGCTCCATTGGAGTAGTGTCAGGTAAGAGCTCTATGGAAGTGCATAATGTGGGGATTTCACACTCAGTAGGGAGTGTGGATTCGATCCCATGGACAAGGTGGAATGGTGTAAAACCAATGGTAGTTTTGACTATCGTGCGATAGGCCCATAAAGCTCAAAACACCATATGATGCCAATTGGTTTTGTGTTTGTTAACGGTGCGTTGTAGCATGGTTTTGAGGATTTTATTGACAACCTTGACCTACCCGTTGGACTGAGGGTAGTATGGGGAGGCAAACTCATGGGTGAAGCATAATTTTGAGGATATTTCTGCAAAAATATCGTTCTCAAAGTGTTTATCATGATTAAAAACTAACTGTTGTGGGACTCCGAACCGGGTAGTGACATGGTTGAAGAAAAAAATGCATTGTTGTGTCAGTAGTGTTGCTAAATGTGGGCATGGATTCGTCCCATTTGGTGAAATAATCCACTACCACCACGATGTACTTGTGTCCATTATTAGATGGAGGATTGTAAGTCATGAAATCGATGCCTCATTTAAAAAATGGGTCAGACATGATGATTGGGTGTAGAAGAGTCGGTGGAGCTCGTGCTTTGTTTGCATAAAGCTGGCATTTATCGCATTTCTTGACAGCGTGGATGTTGTCATGAAACAAAGTGGTCCAGAAGTATCCGACTCGAATGATTTTTTGGGCGGTAGACATACCCAAAACATGACCTCCGCAAGCGTCGTTGTGGCAAATATTCAAGACCCTGTTGGCTTCGTCGATGGTAAGACATCGCCGAAGAATGGTATCGACCCCACGTCGGTAAAGAATGTCACTAATGAGGAGGTATTGGGGAGCCTGATGGCGAATGTGTCGATGGTCATCTCGAGAGAGTTGAGACCCAAACTTTTGTGTACGAAGGTAGACGAGAAGGTCACCGTACCAGGGGTCGTCTGAGGAGATGAATAAGAGGTGTTCATCGGGGAAATCCTCATTGATAGGGGAAGCTTTGGCGTTTGTGGGAAATGTCGTAATGAGTTCGGATAAGACCACAGATTTCTTGCTTTTGGGAGTAGATAACTCTAGATCGTATTCTCGAAGGATAACAATCTATCTAGAAAATTTGTTATTGATATACGGTCGATTGAGAAAGTACTGCATGGAGTTGGAATCTGCTACGACTTTGGTAGTTCGAAGCATAATGTAATGTTGCAGTTTTTGGGCTGCGAGGACAACTGCTAACGCAAGTTTTTCATCGTGATTATATTTCAGGGGTGGTCCTGAAAGGTTTTTACTAATGTAGTAAATCACATGTTCTCACCCATCATCCCCTAATTGAACGAGGACTCCTGCGACTGAAACAATGGAGACTGATAGGTAGAGGATGTAATTGAAATCATAGTCTGGGGGTCTAATCAAAGGGGCACTAGATAGGGTGGATTTTAAATCATCAAAATCTATTTGAGCATGTTCGTGCCATCGAAATGCGATATCATGGCGTAGTAAGCGGAGAAAAACATGTGCGCAAGTGGCGTAATCTGGGACAAAGCGACGTAAAAAGTTGGCTTTGCCTTGTAGGCTCTGCAATTGGGGTAAAGTCTTAGGTGGTGGAATTTCTGTGATAGCTTGGACTTTGAGGGGGTCCATAATGATGCCATCTTGGGAGACAATGAACATGAGGAGGCACCCGACAGTAACGCAAAAGACACACTTTAGGGGGTTCAAGCGGATATCATATTAGCGACATTATTGAAAAATGATGTGTAAGTCGTCTAAATGCTTGGTTCGCTTTTTGGATTGAGGAGTGAGGTCGTCCAAGTAAGTGAGAATGATTTGAGAAAGATCATTAAAAATGTAGGTCATGTCCTGTTGGAAAGTAGCACCACCATTTTTTAGTCCAAAGGGCATGACGTGATAAGAAAAGGTACCCCAAGGGGCTGTAAAAGAGGTTTTGTACTGATCTGCTGGGTTGATTTGAATTTGATTGTATCCGAAGAACCCTCCATAAAGGACAGTGCCTCGTGGCCAGAATAATCATCAATTATTTGGTCGATGAAGGGGGTTGGGAAGTTGTCTTTGGGACAAGCGTGGTTGAGGTCAGGAAAGCCTGTGCAGGCACGAATAGTTCCCTATTTTTTGTTAACGGGGATGGGGTTGGAGACCCAAGAAGTGTATGCAATAGGGTAAATGAACTTGGCAGCGTGTAATTTGTCTATTTCAGCTTTGATGGCCGCAACCTTGGATGGGTGGAGGGGGCGTTTCTTTTGACGAACATGGGAAATATCCGGCCATGTGTCGATTCAATGTTCGAATATAAAAGGATCGAGGTCGGGCATCTTCGTATATGACTAGGAACAAATATCCCGGTATTCCTGAAAGAGAGATTTGTAAGCAATGATTTCTTTAGGGGAGCATGCGACGCCAATGGTGATCTCTTCTATGATGCCTGATTTAATGGAAATGTCAATTTTGACTGTGGGGGAAATGTTGGCCATGTTTCCTTCTTCAAAAGCATCGAGGGTAGGAATAGGGTTTTTGAACCAGTCAATATACCTCGAAGGAATAAAATCCTTGGTTTCGATCACGCATAGGGAGGCTTTCTCAGGAGGGTGAAAGACCTCTTGTGAGAAAATAAGTGCTCGATGATGGAGTGCATTCCATGGGAAATCAAGGGTAGTCAGTTCCTCCAAGATATCTTTGTCATAGTGGAACCTGCGAGAATACAGAGGATCTTGGGAGATGGTAGGGGGAACCGTCACCGGAGAAGTGTCATTGGTCTCAAGGGATGAGGACGTATAAGGGATATCATGTGTGAGGTGTGATGGCTCACTGGACATAAAACAAATCTGAAGACACTGTGGATGATATCTCATTCGCTCGAGGATTGACGACAAAATATAACGAATGTCAGTAATGTGAGCATTAGTAGGAAGTGTCGGAGAGGGTTCGAGCCGCGATTTGTGGTGTACTGCGGCTAATGTTTGGTGGAATTGAGGTAGATCTGGGTAGTGATGAGTGTAATGGCCATATTTTGAGCATATGGAACAAGCGAAATTGGTTTGTAACCCTTTCTTATGTGTGGTGGAGTATTCCATAGTAGTAGTGGATGTACTTGATGGAGTGGCAAGCGATGGGGTTGTTTTAGGGAGTTGGATAAGATTGCGTAATTCAGGAAGAGTAGGACATATGTTAGTGGGGTGTCCTTCTCTTTCATATAGGGCGCAAGGAGGTTGAGATCGGGGAGGGAGTGAAGCTATGGGCTCATTCTTCCTTCACCTGCCCATGGTAGTGGTGGTGGTGCTGCCAGTTGGGGGTGGGGGTGGTGTGGTAAGGGCCTGTACTGGGATCTACATCGGTAATCCCTTGTTTTGAGGAGGGAGAGATGGTGTAGGAACCCTAGAGGGTGGGTGGAGAGACCATATAGGGATGGCGAGAACCATGTTAGGAAGGGTGAGGGTAGAAACAACCTAGAATGCTTGCACTCCAGGTGGGGGGTAGAAAAAGGGGATTTGGGTAATGGCTTGGGGGACTGTCTCCCAAACCGTGATTTTCCTTGGGAGAGGGGGAAAATCTGGGACAAGTGGTGCGGTGGTGTTCTTAGGAAATTCTTGAGGTACTGTTCTCCGGTTGGTGGAAGTTCGCTGTGGGGAGGGGCCTCGGTGAGAGGAGTATTGTCTCTGATATTTGTTCCGTTAGAGGAAACTATACACACTTGTGATGAAATATATGGGCTGAGGAGAGGTGGCGCTCCATGACAAGATCCTAACAAGGATGGGTCTTTAAATATTCCAGGGCCAATGTCGATGACTAGAAAAGCATCTAAGTTAGTGCGGACAAGAGGGAGGATGTTATCAATGTTTACGGAACGATTAGGCTCATAATGTGTAAGTTGGTTGATGGTGACGATTTTCCCATTATGGGGGAACATCATTGTACGAAACATAGAAGACGATACTACCTTCATAGAATACATGTAGCTACGTCCAAACAAGATATTGTAATCAAGTGGGGTGTCGATAACTTCAATTTCAATCAAGATGGTCTTACACCCAAGTTCTACAGGGACATTTGGAAGAGCCCTTCAAGGGATGATGGACGATCATCGTAAGATCTGAGGGTGATGGAAAATGGTATTAGCTTAGGTGAGATGAGTTTCTACCATACTAATTTGGACATGATGCATGTGGATGAACCTTCATCAATGATGCACCGATGAAATGTGATGTTCCAGATTTTGACTGGTATCTGAAAGGCTACCAGAGTGGGGAGGCATGGTTCTCCACTATCTAAATAAAAGGTGATTATCCGAGTATCAGCTGGGTCGACTACCCCCAAGGTGGAAAGCAAGGATTTTCACCGAGATTGAAAAGTTTGGAGGACCTCCAATACAAACATGGCTGCAGGAGACTATGCTAAGTCATCGACCATACTGTAATTATGGGATGCCCTAGCATGAGGGTCATGTACATTCCGTCGTAAAAACATATGGGGTATACGAGGATTTGGTTCTGTGTTAGGGCATGGGATCATAAATGGTTGTCCTGCTGTCGCTGGAGTTGTTTTTGAGGCGGTTGGTGTAGAATTAGGAGGCATTTTGTATGGACGGCTGCATGTTTGTAGAAGAATCTCTTCTTCGCTGGTATGGAGGATATTGCGATCGACTGAATTTCTGGGTTGAGTGGGACCTGGGTTTGGATATTGCCCCATTTGTGGTGGGGCAGAGTTTATCTCTTGTTGGGTATTCATCACACCTTGGTGTGGAATGGGGTTTTGCAAAACGACCGTAGGTGGTGGTTGAAACTAATGTTTTGGGGCCTGCTAAGGGGCAGGTGGTGCCGGAGGGCGTTGTGTGTTCATGGATTCTTTCATCCATTTGTAATTAGAAATTTGGGGGCAATGGTGAGTATAATGGCCATATTCACCACATAGAGTGCAAGGGAAGTTAGTTATGAGATTATTGTTCTTCCCTTGTCGTGGTTGGTTGTTATTGTTTCCCCCTTGGGGGTTCTGGTTGCCTTGATTCTTGTGTCCCCCAACATGATGGTTTTGTTGGGGGTTATTTCTTCTTGGTCCCGGGTTGTTATTGTTTTGATTTTTTCCTTTCTTCTTGCCATTATTTAGATGATGAACTAGATTTTCTGTATTCAACTGCTCAAAAGCATGAACCTGTTGAATGGGAGAGGGATGAACAAAATTAATGCTAACATGTGGTTGTTTTGGTGGAGGAGAAACCGGCTGGGGAGGACCAGGAAATGGAAGATATGGATTGTTTTGTGGGGATGATCCATATGGCGTATAAGAAGTTGATGTACTTCCACCACTGTTGGGGTTATATACGGGGTTTGGGGGTGGACCCATACTTGATTGAGAGACCAGATGCATCTAGGTTACCGGTGGGGGTCCCCCTAATGATTGGGGGGGAACAACATGGTATGAATCTTGGTGAGTGGGGGGAGATTAATAAGACGTCCCTCCATATGGTTGAGGATACTTATTTGCACCATAGGTAGGCGATGTGTGGTTGTAAGGGTTGAGGTGTGTCATAGAACCAATCAACCCATCCACAACATGGGAAATCCCAGGTTTGTCCTGGCCAAATGGCATGGGTCTGGGTGCATTAGGAAATACCATGTACAAGTAACCTGACTGGGCATATATGAGGTTGAATTGCTGGGCCTTGCTGATGGCTTACTCTTTTGATTGGGGAAAAGTGGACGCTACATCCTTGGCAATCACAAGGACGTCTGATTTAAGAAACCAATCAAGCTGTTGTTCTTTGGTGGTTTCTGCTTTACACAAACTTCGTCGCCGACGCCATTCATGGATGTGGTCGGAGATATGGATAGCAATGGTTTGTTTGAACTAGAAGAGAAGTTCTAATCCAATGTCATGACGAACTGGTAATTGGAAAAAGGACAAAAAGGATTTGGCCAATGATTCAAAGGTCACATGGGACCCTGATTTTTATACTATTTGGCTGATGAACCAATGAGGGTGCATTGAAATAACCTCAAGCAGATGGAATCATCCATGATGTTGTTTGAGGAGCACCATAAGTGGAAGGTCATAAAATGGTTGGCGGGGTCTTCCCCTGGTTTTCCTTAAAACTTCAGAATGTCTGAAGGCAATTTTGTAGGCATATTGGGCCAAGTGGCATCATGCAAAATGGGGTCATTAGTGAGTTTGGTTAAATCAAGAATGTTGAGGGATGCCCAGTATGGCAAGGGGGGATTTGGCGAAGGATTAGCTCCAACCATTTTGTGTGTAGGTAGTGGACCTGTCCCTTGAGAGGGATTTGGTGGGTTTGTACGTCCTCTTTGAGAAGAAGTTTGACCCCCACCTCCTTATGAGGGAGAACCAATAGATGGATTGCCTTGGGTATTTGACCCAAACAAAGTGAAACCAAGTAAAGTCGATCCCAAGACAATAACACTCATTGGGGTGTGATATGGTTGATCCGATGAGTTGGTGAGACTAGGGAATCTTCCTAGAATAGGAGGGAGATTCTGCAAGCATCTAGAACAACAGGGATTCTGTGGTTCCCCTATGGTTCCGACTAGCAAAGTGAATGTGTGCAAATGGTGACGAGAGAGAAATAAATGAACAAGAGATTTTTATATTTTTGACCTTCACAAAATAGTATAACTCAAAATTGCATGTAATCAAATGAACATCATACATAAATCAACTGTAAAATAAACAAGCATGTGGAGAGGTGGATTTTGTCTGCGTGGGGGAAAAACAAAAACACATGCTCGTGTCCTAAAAGACATATCGTCCTTCCTCTCAATTTAGCATTGGGCCTTCCAATAGCACTCGATAGTGGGGTCTGAATCCACCAGAAGAGGAACTAGTGAAGGTTGAAGTAGTCAGTTATAATGAGGGGTAGAGGGTGCATATCCCGAAAGAGATGGCGATATTTCCCAATAGACACACAAAATCCGACCAAGGTGTGATTGCAGCCCACAACCGCCACTTGGGTAGATATCCTATGTTTGGCCACTAAGTACCTTGGTCAAAGTGTGACATTTATATTTTCAGGCTAAAAAATGGGTCACAAGCTGGATACCCTCACAAGAGTTGGGTGACTCAAGGAGGGATGCGCAGAACAACCGGACCTCGACCTTCGACCCTTCATGGGTATATCCCTGCCTTATGGTATAGGAACACTTGACTTGGAGGATTTGAAAGATCCATATTCTCAACTTCTATTGTTTCAAAATGTGAGAACCTGATAACGAGGGTTTATTTGGATGCCTACCCCTGAGATCCTACCTAGACTAAATTTTTTTTTAGGCACCTCCTATGGAGGAGAATTTAGTGCGTTCTTAGAAAATTTTTAGATGTAGTGGGCTGAAAGATTGGGGTCATGGAACAACCTCGTTTGAATTAAATTGGCGTGGATAATTTCTGAAGAAGTAGTCGGATCTTTCGGAGTTCCTTTTGAAGTACTTTGTGGGTACTTAAAAAAAAAATCTTACTTTGACCTCCACTATTCTAATAGAAACTATGCGTGTGATGAGTGGATTTGTGTGCAAGAAAGTGAAAAGTGTGCAAAATATTTTAATAAGTTAAGTTTAATATTGCATCATGTGGACTTCTTGTGGTCCTTACAAATCTTCCTACCTAGCTTACTAAGTTCTTTGGTAAAACCTTGTGGAATATTTAAATCCCTAGAGAACAATCAATGTGGACATATGGGTCCTTACTTGATCCTTTAAACTCCCTAGAATGTTGTCTATACTAGAAAAGCTTTTGAAACTATCCTAGGATTGTAGACATGTGGGCATGTATGGGCCCGTTACTTGATCTTTTAAACTTTCCTAGAGTGTTGTCTAGACTAAGAATTTTTTTTGAAACTATCCTAAGATTGTAAACATGTGAGCATGTATGGGCCCTTACAAAACTTTTAAGATAATTTTCCAAAACTAGGAGGTACCCTAGGGGGGTTTTGTCCTCCCCTAATGATTTTTTAAGGGAGATGGAATTTCCTTTCAACCACTTTTTCTGATTCTCGAGATCACACTTGGGTGCGGGGGAAGAGCATACTTGAGGGGTAAAATTGATTTCTAGTCCCAAATTAGTTGATTCGTGTTTGAAAAAACAATAAATTTAACTCAAACTTTCAAATGCCAAATGAGCCATCCATGTGGCAACAAAGCAAAGAGAAGAATTGTCATTCTTTTTACCCCTATGTGCTTATGTTAGCTAACATTGTTTGTAATAAAGGACTCTAAGTGAAGTGTGATTTCTTTATAAAGTGTAGGAAATTAAAATTTGAAGGAAAGGGGCCCTCAAAGCTCTCATAAAACCCTTACAATTGGACAAAAACTAAACTTGTGCGCGGGCTGTAGTTTTGTCAGTCGCACTAAGCATGCAGAATGTGCATAATGCACGAGATTATGAAGGATCTTACACACACAGAGTGCAGAGTGCGCATAATTCACGTCTTTGTACCTCGAAAGCCGTGCACTTCCTATCGTGGGTCGAGAAAGAAATTTCAAGGTGGGATTCTCTTGCCCTGGCCTTGAATTATGACTTTCGAAGACTGGATTAGGCCAATTTTGGTACCTGCATATCCAAACAATTAGAAAGAAGTGCTCTCAAGACTTAAATAGGGAGGAATTTGATTCTGATCCCCAGTATGGTCGCCAATTTGTTGTGTAGGTTTTGCCATATGGGTGAGCAAAAACACAACACTTACTTGCCTAGTCAAGTCAGCTAAACAAGACAAAGCTTTGTGAGTTGATTAGATAACCAAATACACATGAAACAAGGAAATAAAAATAAAAACAAAAGGAAATAAATGTTAGAGAAGCTTGCAAGAACCAAAACCATGAAAACAAAAAATGACAATCATCTAGCTACCAATGGATTAATGTATTGATAGGCTAGCACCATAGAGAAAGACATGGACTTATGAATCTCGTCTTCCTCCTTGGGAGGAATCTTGAGTTCCCTAATAGAGATCTCTTCTCTTCATACAATGGCAAGTGACAATGGTGAAGAAATACAATGCCAATCCTCTCAAGAGGTGAGTGGAATGGCCCTTGCTATAATGCTTGAATGATTCCATGAGAAAAGAGGATTCTCCAAGAAGAATTCTTACAGCATAACAATACCTTGAAGTTCTCATTTTCTTAGCACACCTATGGCATATATTTATATTGTTCTTTCATGGAAAGATATAACTGGTTCATGATGTGAACAAGGGGCCTTTTAGGGCACTTCCTAGCCCTTGACCAGTCTCCAAGCTAGATTTTGCTCAGATCTGAGTGTCAAATCGTGTTGGAAGTCAAACTGGAAGTGGTTGAGAGGCTGACAAGATTCATAAATGTGTCATTCATGAGAAGTGTGCGGGTTTTCTTGTAGACAATCATGCATATTGCACATTCTGCGCACAATGCGTGCCTAGGACTATGTTATCCCACGCATTCTGTGCACAGTGCGCACACTTCCTTTGGTGAATTTGCACACTTTGATTTATGAACGAAGTATATAGTTTTAAGCCTTTTTGATGTATTTTGATGTTGTAGGTGTACTGATTGTTGTTGGAATTGATGTCTTTATTCAAGCGTTGTTTGTAATGTTGTGGAGGATTTTTCGGTGATAACACTTGAACTCTCATAGCCATCTTGTTGAGATCCCGTAAGAAATAATAAGGTAAATTCATCCTCTTAATCCCTGCTAGATGAAGCAGAAATCGAAGGTGGAATAGGAATACAATAGAATAACACCCCTCGCATGTGATGAATCTCTTAAGAATGAGCAATGCTTCCATCCACTCATAAAAAATCTAATCCTTGGGGATGCCCTTGGCCCAATTAGGGTCTCTGTGTTCAGGCTTTAAAAATCGATTAACGTCTCCTCCTGTAATCAACTTATTTTTAAAACACCTTTCGCCATCAGTGGGGAGGTTGCACGCAACAACTATAGATTCTTCAGTAACCTGCATAACCAGGTTGGTGATTCGATCCCACTGCCCATTGAAACTCTTAGCAAATTCGCTGGCTGTAACGTAATGGTGACCATCCAGCTTGGTACAGAAAAGGTACCACCCTACCCAATCGAAAATGATTTGGGTATCTTCGTAAGCCTCCATGACTTCATGACCTTCAGGTTCTTTCCGATTCACATGTCCACCTTTACCCATCTACACAGTCATAACCTGAAAGCTAGATTCTTGTCTACAGAGAAGAGATCTGTCTGCTATGTAACGAGAATCAAGGAGATTTGCTAGCTCTGTAGGGGCTGATTCAAATAAATTTGTTGCTATAGTTAACGAACAAGGCGCCAGTTTTGAAAACATATTGAATAAGACAACTGATACGTGTAACCTTCTAGACAACTGACCGGTACAAATGAAGATACACCTCATTTCACATGCTATGGCTGATGATGAGTACTTTGCTAACTAAATTTTCTTACTCAGGAGCTTGTAGTACGATCCACATCCTCCACGACTCACTAAAGTGCTTAAAATGATCATGACTAGGGACATGTGGAAGTTCCTGTAGCGCTGAGCCCGATTTGTCTTTTGCACTCTTGAGTGGATTAGACTTTGAATCTGCAATTCACGAAGTTAAATAATCATGATGCATAAGTATTGACATGACTAATGGCTCAAATGAAAAGACTTGAAACCATTTGATGTCATCAAGTAATCATTTAAACATGTGTCTAATTCCCTATGTTCCCTTCTCACAACATTAAGTCCATCTCATTCATTCACTCTAGCATTCTTTTAAAACCCCTTAAGGTGAGCTATTAAACCTTTAATAAAATGCTAAAGATTTTTATAACTTATACAAAATTTTAAATACCAAGTAGGAATGAATGAGGAATAAAACAAGGTGGAACATAGTAGGTGTTAACACAACCCACACAAACTTTCCCTTCACTCCACCCTTGGTCACTTGTCTTAGGACCCAAGCGATATGAGAGAATCCCAACATAAACCAGTGTTATGGCGAGGCCTAAGAAGCTATGGATCTCGATCATTGTTTTTGGGGCCGACTAGTCGCAGATGAATTGGATCTTGGCTAGATCCACATGCACCCCCTACCGATCCATGATGTATCCCAAATATTAGATTCTCTGCATGCTGAAGGAACACTTCTCCAAATTGGCATATAACTTGTGTTGTCACAGGGTGCCCAAGCCTTGCTAAATATGGTTCAAATATTCCTCCTAAGTTTTTCTAAAGATGAGGATGTCATCCAGATATACGACCACAAAGGAGTTTGTGAATGGCTGCAATATGTCATCCATAATCCACATGAATGTGGCCAGGGCATTAGTCAAGTTGAAAGGCATGACCAACCACTCAAAGAGACCTTCTTTATACTTGAAGGTTATCTTCCATACATCAATTTTCTCCATGAGCACCTAGTGGTAGCCTGACTTCATATCAATCTTATTGAAAAACTTGACACCCTTGAGATGATCAAGAAGATCATCAATCTAGGGGATTGGGTACCGGTTATTGACTCTGATCTTGTTCAAGGATTTTTAATCAATAGAAGTCACCATATCTCGTCCTTCTGTACCATAAAAATTGTGCTCCCACAAGGTGAGGATCTTGGTTTGATGTGGCCCTTCAGAATTAGCTCTTGGATCTAGCGTTTGATTTCTTTATTCTCCATAATAGAACACCTATACATAGGGTTGTTAGGAAGAGGAGCACCGGGTGAAAAATCAATTGAGTTCTTTACCTGATAGTGCACATGCACCCTAGTAGGAGAGGGAAATATATATTTTTCTCTTCTACTATCTTATCCACTTGATGCTACTGTGTAGAGAGACCTAGTGTAGAGGCTTTGGTAGTTGCAGTGATCTTCCATTCACCTTCCAACTGAACCAGAAAGAGGACAAATCTCCCAGTATGAGAGACCACCTTTCTGCATTGTTTCACAAAGATCAAAGAGATTGCAACAGTTGGGATTGCCTCTAGTACCTTGTAGAGTTGATCTCCCAAAGTAATAATGACACTACAGGGCCTAGATTCATAAACAACACGACTCTTCCACATATATGGTTGTCTTAACAAAAAATCACAAACTTCGAGGGGGGAAACATCACACAATACCTCTCCTTTGAAGGGTTTGATGTCGTAGTGCAGGCGACATTGCTGGCTGACGCGAATGTCCCATCCCTGGATGAGCCAATCGATGGTGTATGGCTGAGGATGCGACGTTGTTTTCAGGTTCAACCTCTTGACGACCTCTACTGATATTAGGTTATTTTGCTACCATTGTCAACAAAGAAATGGAGTGGGGTCCCCTTCACCCACATCTATGAGTGGAAGAGACACTTCTCTTCTTTAGGATCCTATGGTTCCTTTGGTTGGACTTTTTTGGTAGAGATTGTGACAATGGGTTCTGCATCAATGATTCATTTTCTCTTTTCTGGTTCCGAATCATAGTTTGGGTCAGGATCCAACCCTGAGGCTTTTGTCTCAGCCAACAATTACTATTTGGAGTGACATTCTTCAGTATTGTGCCAAGGGATTTTGTGAAACTCGCACCACTTTCCAGTGTCCTTGGACTTCGCATTACCCTTCTTTATTGGTGGTTTGGACTAGTTGTCCTGGGACTAGTCATCCTTGCTCTGTCCTTTAACCTGGGAGTTACCCTTACCATACTTCGGCTGCTGCGAATTTGTAGACCCAAACTCTCGCTTGTTTTGCTGCTTAATTTTTTGCTCCATTTTGACAACATATTGATAAGAGGCATAACAATGAGATACACAAAGATATTGCAAGCAACATTGTAATGAAGTAAAACTCAGATTCTATTAATGACTATCTGGAATACAAAATACTGTAAAATGCAAAGCACACAAGCTAGCTAGAATGGTGGTTGCTTATCTCTAAAGAAAGATGTGTCAACTACACTCATTCGTAAGAAGTTGATTACAATGAGGTTCCAAAGGCCTTTTTAACATAAAGCATAAATGAGAAAACCCTAAACATCAAAAACCCTAACCATGGAAGATGAAACGCCAAAATGTTTGTGGGTCTCGATGGGAGTAGTTGATACGTCAACTTCCCAAGGGTGCAACTTTTGCATACGATCTCCGTTTGGGGCGCTCGGTACCCCGTCGGAAAGGTCTATCCAAGGAGTACATATTTCAAACAACCCAATACACCCGAATAAGATATTATTGGGCGGTGTCAAGTAAAACAAATGTCATTTAGGACCTCAAAATGGCCCCAGAAGTTTGGGACTCAAAAAACTACCAAGATGGAAAATGTAATTTGAGCCAGTGGAATAGGTGTGCGGCCATCGATGTCCACTTGGATCAATTAAGGTAATAAACAACAATTAAATTTGTATGCGATTCACAGCTGAAAGCTACATGAATTTAATTAGATACTAAATTTTTTTATTTATGAGTTTTTCCGCATCGTAATGTTCTAGAGCTTGGCTAGGGGACATTACATGTAGTGGGATATAATGAATATGCCAGCCAAAAATACTTAATATCACTAAGAAATATCTGGTAATTCATTCTTTTCTATTTTCATTACACTTTTCTTTCTTTCGGTGACAATAAAATGTGTTATTTCAATGTTGATGAAAGAAGCCAGTGAGTAGTGAGTAAACCACGAAATGGGGGAGATAGACCAACACTAGCGACACAAATCCACAAAAGATTATACCAGAAGGAAAACACCTGAGGGAACATACCCACAAAACACGACACATATAGAGAGCAGCGTAGTTCTTTCTCAAAGGCCAAAGTCTTTATTCCGTGTGAATTTCCTCACTGGTGTCTGCATGTCAAAATGGGTGTCGTACATGGGTATGGTTTGACTACACGGGTAAAATGGATTAGGCTGTAGGTTATGCGAATGGGTCTTTACTTGGTGAGGTAAAGGTATTCCAGTAACGAGGTAAAATAAAGTTAGTAACGTTGAGGGAAGAAAATAGGTTGTGCCCTGCTACGCTTAAAGTGTTACGAATACCACAAACTTTCTTTCTATGGATCTTTAGCCTGCCATAATGGATCCTTAATGAATGTCTTTACAGGGCTCTAGATTTCCTGAACAAGATGAGAAGAAAGCATGTTGCACCTATCAAAGCATACTTTGCAATGCTTGATGCATTTTGTAACGCAGACAAATAGATTGAAGCTTAGGATTTACTTCACAAATGCCCCATCATATTCACTCGGATGCTGAGATTTTGAGCCTTTTTGGTTTGATGAGCACTCCAAACCTACCCTAGAGTATTGTAAAGAACTAAATATGAGCCCAGGGTTCAATTGAATAGGATTTCAAGAATATTAGTTACTTTATGGACAAATCTTGTCAAAATCTACTGGATTTAAATGGGAAAGAACAAGTTTGAGATTTGAATCTGAAACAGGCCTCACAGGTGCATGCTATCACTGTTGGAATACATTCGAGATACAGATGAACATAATGATGTTGAAGTTCAATTTCAAGGCTTTCCATTCTTAAATGTGCAATTTCAAGTTTTTAGAACGACAACATGGGCTTACTTTCATATCTGATTTCCATGTTTTATTTTATGTTTATGATTAAGCATTCTGGAATGTTATTTCTCAATACTTGGTCACATCGTCCTCATCTTCATATATACCATGGTAATGGGTGGACTGACATGAGATATAATTGTTCAAGATATTAAATGTATTGATATGCCATTGCAAATTTAAATTCTCTTTTAAATATTCAAGTATTCATTTGATGAAAAAAACTACAACAACTTGGTAAAACTGCAAATTTAAATTCTCTTTTAAGTATTCATTTGATGAAACAAACTACAACAACTTGGTAAAACTAGTATAGTGATGAACTAGGTCTTTGCTTAAATAAATCACTGCAACTTAGTCTTTGATTTCAACAATTTATTTTTTTGTCTTGGTACTGGGTCTCATTTTGTGGTTCATTTAAATTCATGATCTGGATAGTGGTTTTGTATAGCACACTATTTTGAAGTGGGATAATTGTTTAAAGTCTGGAATTTTTGGTACAACACTACAATAACTGAATGACAAAGACACAGGCGCCTCAGTAGCACCATTTTCAACATTGATATCCAACTGATTAGTGGAGTGAAATTGGATCCTTCTTTTGGCACTTTAATTACAGCCAATGCCTCAACCACTATGTTGACGTGAGCGTCAACCAATGTCTCAACCGGATTGTTGACGTGAGCCTCAACCGATGT
>JASDQU010193828.1:12084-23665 GCA_032191745.1 Picea mariana | reverse complement strand
TAAAAAAAAAAAAAAAAAAACCTACCATCCATTTATCCTGCAAAATATCTTGTATTTTCCAGTGCCAATGGATACAAAAATGACGTTGTAGAACGTTAGTTCAAAGATTAAGGAAATTACAGTGATGGGAAACAACCCACTTCAGAGAAGTTAGTAATCGAGATACACTAATAAGTGGCAAAAACATGTTGTAATGTGTAGAGTGATAAGATTAAGGTGATACACCATACTGCAGAATTGGTCAAAATAACCTAAAATATAAAGTTTTCTCAGTATCGCCAATACTTTTCCTATTGCTATATCGTGACTAAGTCCATTTCACTGCACTAAACTGGCTACAGCTGCAATGACATTTCCAGACAGAAGTGATCAATTAAATCGTATGAAAGATTGCTAATATAAAGTGGCCATTCCCATCAAACTTCTTGGAGACAAAAGAAACGGTGACGAAATCATTACAAGTAAACTTGCACTATGATATCATTATAGAGTTGGTAATCAAAGCAAAAAAATATAGGAAATTAATCCACTCATCTCTTTGTAATATTGAGCTAAGGAAATACATGTGCCAATACATTGAGAATAATGAAGTCTATGCGGAAGCCTATGATTTATATTCGTTCATGACTATATTAAAGTCTTGAGCATGAGACAGATGAAAAATCTCGTGAAGAATCTGATTTTCAATTTTGGATGTGTGGTTAATATTGCTCATTCGGAAGAGAGAAATATGCATCTAGATCTGCTACAGTAGGGACTTTAATTTGTAGAGTCTTTATTTCCAGTACCATGAAGAAAACAACGAGTTATTTTTGTCAATTAAAGGGTACAAATACTTGTTCGAGGTCATTAGTGGATCACTATTTCATTTGTTGCACAATACTCCACTTTGTATGATGATGCGACATCGGGTTTGTGTGATCACCGTGAACTATTGAGATTGATGTGGATGGATATATTCTTGATGGTTCACTTGTGTGCAACCAACTTGCAAATTGTGGAAAACTTATCTATTTAGCAAGTTGTTAGATGTATGGTTTTGGGTCAATTTAGCATGTGTTGTTGGTTAGTAGATCTATAAATTTGTTGATTGGTGTTACAGTGTTAGGTGTCTAAAAGCATTGAAATCCACACAAATATGATAGATATGGGCATGGAGGAGTGCGTAGATCTGCATGAGTTCTCATGGATCATTCTATGTGAGTTCTAAAATGAATATATGGTTTTCCCCAGGATATAATCTATTATCTACTTTTTAGTGATATGCTTTTCTTTAGTGAATCTGTGCACTGATAGTGATAAAAAAGGGTATGATAGTTGGTGCCTAGACTATACAATAGAGATTTAAGGCAGGCATTAATTGTCTGCAAGTGAATGATTTATATAAAGGTTGGGATCCCTCTCGGTGTTTGATAGATCTGGGTTTAAGATGGTTCTACGTTGGATTATGTTTGGGTGTTTCTTTATTGTTGTGTTATGGATGTCCTACCTTAATTACCACTTGCCTACAATCATTTAAGTGGATCATTGATAAAACCCTAACCCTAAACCTATTTTTAAATTGTTTGTGCCTTTATGTAGCCTAAGAAGAGTAGTGGTCCACTTCTTAAGAGGTAAGTGCATGGTTTACTAGAACAAACCTGAAGAAACTATGCCCTGAAGAAACTATGCATTGTTTACTATACTTGCGAGTGTGGATTGTGTTCAAGAGAACATGGAATGAACCAAGAATGATGCATCAACCCAAGGGCTCTAATAATGGACATTGAAAAATCGATCTCCCTCCAAGGGTTCTTATGATTGGAATTTTAATGGGAAAGGTAGATAGAGGTTATCTGAGTATATGGGATGATCATAAATAACTAGACAAAGATTCCTTGGAATAGATCTAATCATGCTGACTTGTATTTTGATAATCTTCATATTTGACTGAGTGATATATGGTAAGAAAATATGTTGAGCTTATAATTTTATTATCAAATAGTCTTAGTCTTAGCACTGACTATAGTAGACCTAATTTCTCCAAGAATTGTCTCGTGTGTTTGTGACCACTGATATGTTAACTTATGTTTGTGGTTTGTTTGAGTGGTGGAAAACATGTTGCGAATCATGATATTGGAAAACAATTATGTGCAAACGTTTTTTCTATTGTGTTGAATTGTGACTAGGGTGGAGGAGGTGTAAGTAATTTTGTTGCTAGAATGTTTTATTGTCTATTGTATTACAAGGAGCACCTTGCTATTGATAATGCATGGAGCACACAAGATCGATCTAGGCATATTTTCATGGTAATCGTTGTATGTGTTTTGTATTTCATAGGGAAACTAAGGGTCTATTACCATTTCCCTACAATATTATGAAGAGTGATTGTTTGAACTATTAATAGTCAAGGTTATGCAACGTAAAATATGAGTTCATCAAAGAAAACATTGAAATGTTATCTTCTTGATGTTGCTTCGAGGACAACGCCTCTTGAAGAGTGGGAAGAAAGGTAACAAAATGAATTTATCAACATGAGAGAATAATAATACAATGCAATATCAAATGAAGTCAAAACTAGAAGCAATGGGTATGCAAATACCCTTGTTGTGTTGGTTTTTTGTCACATGGGTGAGCAAAAACAAAACACTTACTTGCCTAGTTAAGTCAGCTAAACAAGACAGAGGTTTGTGAGTTGATTAGATAAAAAAATACACATGCAACAAGAAAACAGAAATAAAAACAAAAATAAATAGATGTTAGAGAAACTTGCAAGAACTAGAACCATGAAAAACAAAAAATGACAATCATATAGCTACCACTGGATCAATATATTGATAGGCTAGCACCGTAGAGAAAGGTAGGGACTTATGAATCCCCTCTTCCTCCTTGGGAGGGCTCTTGAGTTCCCTAATAGAGAGCTCTTCTCTTCATACAATGACAAGTAACAATGGTGAAGAAATACAATGCCAATCCTCTCAAGATGTGAGTGGAATGGCCCTTGCTATAGTGCTTGAATGATTCAAAGAGAAAAGAGTATTCTCCAAGAGGAATTCTTGTAGCATAACAATATCTTGAAGTTCTTATTTTTCTAGCACACCCATCACACATATTTATAGTGTCCATTCATGGCAATATACAACTGGTTCATAGTGTGAACAAGGGTCCTTTTAGGGCACTTCCTAGCCCTTGACCAACGTCCAAGTTAGATTTTGCTCAAATTTCAGTGTCAAATCGTGTTGGGGGTAGGAATGGAAGTGGTTGAGAGGCCAACAAGATTCATAAATGCGTTGTTCATGAGAAGTGCACGGATTTTCTCGTAGACAGTTGCGCATCTTGTGCATTTTGCGCACAGTGCACAATTAGGGTTGTGTTGGCCAGGGCATTATGTGCACAGTGCGCGTGCTTCCTTTGGTGAATTTGCGCATTTTGATTTTTTGAACCAAGTATATAGTTTTATGCCTTTTTGATGGATTTTGGTGTTGTAGGTGTACTAATTGTTGCTGGAATTGATGTCTTTCTTCAACCATTGTGTGTAATGTTGCAGATGATGTTTCAGTGATAACAGATGCCCCCTGATGTGTAAGGTTAGGAGCATACGTATAGCAGAAATACATCAATGTTTCTTTTGCTGAGAGTGCCATTTTAAGGAAGAGTGAAGAGAGGAACTACAAGAGTGATCCGCCGGAGGGAGAGGGAAAACTATGGGAACCAAACCTTTCTCTAGGAAGAAAAAATAAAATCTTTATACAAACGAGGTGGGCATGCCCCATGCTCTTGTCATGAAACCAAAATGTGGGACTGTAACTGAAGATGTATGATGATGTAGATAACTGCAGCACCCTCGAGGGCAGTTGATAACGACATATAACGGTCTTGAATGGTGAACTGGCTCTGAATCAAGTAATGGATGATGGTAAGAAGTGTCGATAACTCGCAGGCATTGATGGCCTATCAAATTCAAAGGTCTTCGAATGGTATGGAAAGTTGCAACGATCGCATAGTAAGACCCACCTTAACACGAGAGTTTGCTGAAGTTAAATGTTATGGGGGTCAATGGAATAAAAAAGCAATAATGACTCTCTCTGTGTCGTCCGAGACTCCTCATTGAAAAGATAATGAAAGTTAAGATAATGCCACCCTCCTAGGAACTGTGTTGAGGTCGACAAGAAGGGAGACACGACGTTAAGAAGCAAAGGGATTCTTGAAATCCACAAATTAATAGATGATGTCAGGTATTGATGGGTAACATGGATGAAGTAAAGAYGCTATGGGACTCAATATTTCCCTTGGTTGGGGTGTTGAGGGATGATTGGAAGCAACCGTAAAATTGGATCTAGTGTTAGGGGGACGACTAGATGTGGGGTTAAACTGTGTCGAGGGCCAACAAAGTGGGAAATCTCAGAGATCGTGGGTACATGGATTTGGRATACTCGGGGTTTGTTAATGATGTTGATATGAAAAAAGAATGGATTCCCCAACCAAGGGTGACATGGGTTTCTTTTCCAGGTAAAAGAAGGCCACCGGGGRTGATGATAAAAACTATGTATATGTTGGAAACAAGGTATTGATACAGTTACCAAAGAAATAAAGAATAATTTGGGTTGAGTATACAGATACAAAAATGGGTGCCCCAGTGAAAGATGGCTTGGCTTGTTTAGAGCACAATTTTTTGAAAGAGAACTGGTGGAGGGTGGSTTTATGTATTAGGTAAATGGATGGAGGACAATCTGCAGATGGGAGAATTGATGGTGGATGAGATGGAGGGATAATGGAACTGCGGGGGTGCATTCAATAGAACCAAGTGTAGGATGATATGAACCAGGGAGTCCATTGGGAAGGTTAGCAATATGATAAGAAGAAGTATGGGGTTCATTCTCGGAAATGCAAAATACTAGCGAGACTCCCAATCCTAGGGGTGAAATCAACATGAGTGTCAAGTTGCCAAGGGGAACTATGAATGAGACAAATCATGTGGGGGAGAGTGTTATCGTTTGACAATACCAAAATGTGGCAGAGGTAAAGATACTGCATAGCCGAATGCAAAAGGACCCTAAAGGAAAATGTCAGAGGGTGTGATTGGGATATGCAATTGTTTACAGAGGGAGTAATTACATGTTAGTGTCGAACATATACTTGAAGGGATTGTAAGCTTGTTCAACAATTACCTGCACATAAAAAACCAAATAACCAACATGAACAATATATGATAATAAAGATCATATAACAACTATTTGATAAAACTTGAAAGTGAGCATGCATACCTGAGTGTGTCCTAGAAAAAATGCTTCTCTGGGGAAAAGTGCAGATGATAACCCGGGGAATGTGAATGTGTAGATGGTTGGATCAGGATCTCGTGGCTGAGAACAGATAGAAAAATGGAGGCTCTGGGCTCCTGTAACAGAATGTGGAAGTTAGGAAAAAATCCCTACATATAGATGGTGGGCCCACAATGCCACCTCATTTGCACCGACACTATTGTTGATATGATGAGAGAGCTGTGAGGTGATTTGGAGATTACGTGAGTGTGGGGCTACAGATCCGGGAGTTGCAAGAGACAGGTTAGTGACCTTATCGTCCTGTATTTTTTGAATTGGATGAATGTTAGGTAGGGGTTGTACAGAGGGTCGTACAAGGGTTTTTAAGGGTAGGTGCCCACTAGTGTGCGGGAAAATGGGGCATACTCATGCATGTGTGCGCGGGTAGAACTCGATTTCCCACACATTATGTGCGGGTTTTCCCCAAACAGGTGCACATTCATGAATGTGCGGCTGTGATGGGAAAATTCATGCATAATGTGCGGCTATGTTGGTAATAGTCGCTGCATATGAGCGCATGGGGTGACCAGACAGACACGCATTGGATGCATGCCTATTTTAAGGACAACTGCGCACCCATGAACGATTGTGGGAGTGACAACTGCACATTAGTGTGCAACTGTTCGATAAACATTCGTGCATAGATGCACAATTGTATGGGGGAAAGTTGCGCACTGTTTGCAGGCTAAGGGGTGTATTCTTTTTGATGTTTATGATTTTTGATGGATGATGTGGCTGATTAGGTGTTTCTGGGTGAATGTAGGTGATCAACAGAGTCTTGAGTACAATGTCGGTCCACTAGCGAGAACAGGACTGGGACTTATTGAGAGAGGCTATGAGGGAGAAGCCTGTAGTATGTAGACATTTGGCAGCCTGCGGGTTGCTAAATTTTTTCGACTGTCCTTTGATACGGTCGCAAGAGTTTTTACTCCAGTTTTTTATTCGCATGTGGAGCACTGATCTGCATTGCTTCGTGGTGCGGGTGGAGTAACTGACGTTCTCTGCGGCAGAGGACATCTACTTTTTGACAGGATTCCCATTCTGGGGGAGGGTTTTGGCTGTGGATCCCCATCTACTAGGGGAGGACAGGGTAGAGAACATCGCGGCACAACACTGTTCCGGGCTGAACCTGATGTCAGGTTCGGTTGTGCGGATTTAGGCCCTATATGACCTACTGACAGAGTGCATCATGGCTATGGTAGTGAGGATATATGGATCCTTGGGAACTCAATGCATTACAAGTGGGAAGTTGAGAGTAGTAGAGGAGGTCTTAGATGGATACCTATATGCATAGGGTGTGCTGATGCACACCAGGATGGTGTCCCAGCTGAACTGGTGTTGGCATGCCGATTCTAGTGACTTTTCCGTTGGGTCAGTATTGGTGGCCTAGTTCTTGGAGAGGGTGTCTCTATTGCACCCTCAGATTCTATTAGCTCCAGTGTCGCGGCAAGATCCTCGATTGATGCAGTGGGCACACATTTTGGCTAGACATGGAGGAGGGGACGATGGCCATTACTTTACAACCACAGTTTCTCGAGTGTGGTGGAAGATGCCACATGTGATTCTACGGTATCCATATACTGGTATGTACTACAGACAGGACCCCGACATGGTACTACCTCCTGGGGAGGACTGGGACCATAAAGATATGTGTGTTATCTATCTTTTTTATTTTGGTAGATAAAATTGATTAAACATGTATATGGATGCTGACACTATATCTGTGTTGTTTTGTAGATGTTGGAACTCGAGTTTGAGAGGCAGAGGTCATCCAGAAGTTGTCTCGATGGGAGCCAGCTCAACAGGGGCCTGCAGAGGCAAGGGTTGGGTAGAGGCATCGACGAGATGATGCTGGTGTCGGGCCATCCAAAGATCCACAGGGATATGCTGCAGCCGTATTAGAGGACCCATGCCGATAGTTCGAGCAGGTCCTTCAGGGTGTTCCAGAGGGTGTATGGTCCCACATCTAGGATGACGAGGTCTTGGAATATTGTGTGGGAGTACCGATAAAGTGGCGGATGTTGATCTGCAAGGCGACGATAGCGGGGGCATCTATGACTGGTCGACTTCCTCCAAGAGTTGGAGGGCCCCCAGCTGGTGGGGCACCTCCGACTGACAAGGTACCTGGTGGGGGAGCTCTAGGGGCATCATGAGTTCTGAGCTGAGATGTACGGGTTTGGGAGCCCAATTTTGTATAGGGTATTTGATACCCATTTTTGTACTCATAGGGATGATGGGACTCATGAATCTACGGGTAGTTGTATAAATAGTTTTTGTAAAACATTTATGGCCTTTATGATATATATGGTGGATATATTGGTGACCATGTGTGTCTTTGTGTTTTGTGTGTATGATTTATGAAGTCTATTGCTATCTTTTGACAAATGTATCATGCTATGTATATGATTTTTTTAATCTGATACATGCCAATCTAATACTAGGTTAGCCATGTGATCTGCTACTTGATTGAGGTTTATTGAAATATGTGTAAATGTGATGGAATCAAAGTTGCGAGATAGGAGTCTAACTTGCAGGTATTTGCAAAAGAGGCAAGGATCATGAACATGATACACGTTTTTGAGCTGCAGGACGACAAGCTAGGAATCTAATAGAATGCTAAGGTGATGAATGTGGTGGTGACTGGCCTCAGCAAGGAGACCAATGATGACATCATATTCGGCTTGGTTGTTTGTGGCAAGGCCTAAGCATATGCCACTGGAATGGAGTAGTATATGTGAGGGGGAATAGAGGGACCAAGAGGTCGAAGCGAGATTCTGGGTCCAGCGTCTGGCACCGTCAACATAACTAATGTGGTAGGTTGATGGATGATGCATCTGTCAATAACATGGGTGATAGATCAGACATGAGGAGTGGTGGTAGTAAAGAAGACTAAAAACTCTACAAATGTGTACAAAGAGAAACCTAAGGTAGGGGGGCTATGCTTAGGAGTAAAATTTCCTTAAGTACAACCCATTGACGGGTTCTTTGAGAGGATAGCCTTTGGGAGAGGCCAAGATGTAGGAACCTTTAGTGAGGCAATGTTGGATGATGAAGGGGTCGTTCCATAATGACTTGAATTTCCCATGGCCGAGAGTGTCATGGGCGATATCATAGGCTAACACGAGATCACCTTCATTGAATGAGCGAAGGTTGACATGGCGGTCGAAGGTGGCTTTGGACCATTTTTTAGCTACTTCATTGTGTTGTAATGAAGATCGAAGGTCTTCATCAAGTGATTCTAAGGTCAATAGGCATTCCTCCATCAAAGAAGTGTCAGGTAATATCTCTATGGCAGTGCGTAATGTGGGGATTTTGAACTTGATAGGGAGGGTGGCTTCAATCCCATGGATGAGGTGGAATGGTGTAAAACTAGTGGCAATTTTGACTGTCATGCAATAAGCCCACAAAGAGGAAAAAAACATGTGATTCTGGTTGGTCTTATGTTTGTTGACAATGCGTTGTAGCATGGGTTTGAGGAATTTATTGACAACCTTGACTTGTCCATTGGACTAAGGGTAGTATGAGGAGGAAAAATCATGGGTGAAACCTAACTTTGAGGATATTTTTGCAAATATCTCATTCTCAAAGTGTTTACCATGATCATAAACTAACTATTGTGGGACTCCGAACCGGGTAATGACATGGTTGAAGAAAAAATGCGTTGCTGTGTCAACAATGTTGTTAAATGTGGGCATGGCTTCGACCCATTTGGTAAAATAATCCACTTCCACTACAATGTACTTGTGTCCATTACTAGATGGAGGATGGAAAGTCATGAAATCTATGCCCCATTTACAAAATGGGCCAGTTGTGATGACTAGGTGTAGAAGAGTTAGTGGAGCTCATGATTTGTTTGCATAAATATGGAATTTATTGCATCACTTGACATCATGTATGCAATCATGAAACAAAGTGGGCTAGTAGTATCCTGCTTGAATGATTTTTTGGGCGGTGGACATACCCGAGAGGTGACCACTGAAAGAATCATTGTGGAAATCATTCATGACTTTGTCGGCTTCGTCGATGGTAAGACATCGCCGAAGGATGGTATCGACCCCTCATCAGTAAATAATGTCTCCGATGAGGAGGTATCAGGGAGCCTGATGGTGAATGCGTCGACGATCATCTTGAGAGAGGTGAGACCCAAAATTTTGTGTACGAAGGTAGACAAGGAGGTCGCCGTACTAGGGATCATCTGAGGGGATGAAGAAGAGGTGTTCATTAGGGAAATACTCATTGATGGGGGAAGATTTTGCATCTGAGGGGAAAGCCGTAATGAGTTCGGCTAAGACAAGATCCTTCTTGCTTTTGGGAGTAGAGAACTCTAGGTCATATTCCTGGAGGATAGCGATCCATCAGGAAAATTTGTCTTTGATATGCCATTGACTGAGCAAGTACTGCATGGGGTTGGAATTTGCTGCGACCTTGGTAGTTCGAAGCAGAATGTAATGCCGCAGTTTTTGGACTACAAGGACAACTGCTAACAAAATTTTTTCATCATGATTATACTTCAAGGATGGCCATGAAAGTTTTTTACTAATGTAGTAAATCATATGTTCATTCCCATCATCCCCTAATTGGACAAGGACTCATGCGACTGAAACAACAGAGGCTGATAAGTAGAGGATGTAATCACGATCATAGTCTGGGGGACTAATCAAGGGGGCATTGAATAGGGCAGCTTTTAAATTATCAAAATTTGTTTGAGCATGTTCATCCCATCGAAAGGGGATATCATGGCACAGTAGGCAGAGAAAACCATGTGCGCGAGTGGTGTAATCTGGGACAAAGTGACGTAAAAAGTTAGCTTTGCATTGTAGGCTCTGCAGTTGGCATAAAGTCTTAGGTGGTGGAATTTATGTGATATCTTGGACCTTGATGGGGTCCACAGTAATGCCTTGTTGGGAGACAATGAACCCGACGAGTTGTCCGAAAGTGATGCAAAAGACACACTTGAGGGGGTTTAAGAAGATATTATATTGGCGACATCATTGGAAGACGATGCGTAAGTTGTCTAAATGTTGGGTTCACTTTTTGGATTGACTAGTGAGGTCATCCAAATAAGAAAGGATGATGCAAGAAATATCGTGAAAAACATAGGTCATGGCCCATTGGAATGTAGCATCGATGTTTTTGAGTCCAAAGGGCATGAAGCGATAAGCAAAGGTACCCCAAGGGGTTGTAAAAGCAGTTTTGTACTGATCTGCTGGGTGGATTTGAATTTGATTGTATCCAAAGAACCCATCCACAGAGGACAATGCCTCATGGCTGACACAATCATCAATTATTTGGTCAATGAAAGGGGTTGGGAAGTTGTCTTTGGGACAAGTGTTACACATTATTTTCGTCATCCCTATGATCGTTAATGATGTAAACCTATATGTTACCTTCAGAGGGGTCAGTGGCCTGAGTTCCTAAAGAGAGAAGGGAGAAGAACTTTTCCTGAGAAAAGAAGTTGAATTTTCCTATGTAAAAACCTTATAAAAAAGGATGTTTGCAGGTTGCTATATAGGCAGAGTGCAAGAATGACCCATTCTCGCAGGTTGCACTATAGCCAGGGTGCGAACAGTTCGCAGGTTGCTCTATAGCCAGGGTGCGAGAATGCCAGCACATGGGAAAAATGAGCGTTTTCTCGAATCTTCTAGAACGAGAAGCTTCTATGGTGAGGTGGCATCTGAATGGTTTGGATCTTACTCGCTTTCATGATTTAGTGGGATCATCCTAACCTCCTCACCTTATCCTCTTCAACTTATAAAAGGAGAGGAGTTCTCATGGAGAAAGTTAGCTTTTGTGAGCTTGTGGGTTCTTGTTCTTTGGCTTGGTTAGAGTGGCTTTGAGATTTGCTTTGTCAAGATAGATTGTGAGTAGCTATCAGATCTATGGTTTCAGAATCCTTGGAGCAAAAAGTGTGTGGGGAACGAAGGATGGTTGGAAGGGACATTACGACATCAAGGCAATGGTTGTAATCTCTCTTTCACATTTAATATGATACAGTAATATGTTTCTTTCCCATAAAGTTAGATTTACTTTATTACATAACTCCTTGATCATATGTATAGATTAGCTATTGGATATATTATTTGCTTTCACTTTGGTTGGTTTGTGCTGTTTTGATCTTGACTGCACGAGAGCGTTGGAGTGAAGCTGGAGTAACAAAGATTAAGGAAGCGATTACAAGGTATGTCTCTTATTCTCACTTCCAATTTAATTCAATAGTTAGATCTAGGGAAAGTGATATATTCTGTCCTGTTTTGTTCTAGATCTAGGTGGATCTAGGGAGATCG
>JASDQU010193828.1:0-11984 GCA_032191745.1 Picea mariana | reverse complement strand
CATCAACAAATTGTAAAAAGTTGGTTCGATACAAGTTCATCCTCGGAAAGGAATTTTAATGTAGGGGATTTGGTCCTCAAATGGGACAAAGCGCACGAGAATAAAGGAGAACATACAAAGTTCCAAAACCTGTGGCTGGGGCCTTTCGTCATTTCTGAAAAATTGGGTCCAAGTTCTTTTCGGCTACAATACTTCACTTGAAAAAATCAGATCCACCCCCTTGTAAATATTTAGTTTACATTTTCTTTTGTTTTTGTTTTTGGTTCTTTTCATTTTGCATGGTTTTTTTTGTTTTCTAGATAATTATGTCTGAATCATAAATTCATTATTGAGGGGAATCAGATTCTTCATTAGCAGCAATTGATAATAGTTCAAAGCATATGAACATTAAGTTCTAAACTCAGATCATTTAAGGTAAGCTTTTGTCCAGTTATTGTTCCCGGTTTTCGTTAAAATCTCAGGGAAACATGATTATCTTAAAAAACTTCTAATGTCTTCCTTGTTTTAATAAGAGCAACTCATAGTGCTTACAATTCCCAGAGATGATTTCTTAACTGAAATTAAAATTTCCAAATTATGATGAAAGTTATCAGTTCCTAAAGAATGAGAAAATATTCTTAAAGATCGATCCTATCACTACCTGGATGTGAGATCTTCAGTATCACCCTGCTCTCTTGATATCACAAAGTTTATGAAAATATTATAAAAAAAATTAGAGAGTTGGAAGCATTGTAATGTGTGGGAATTGTGTGTAAACTCGTCGGGATACTGAACAGGTCTGTTGGCAGCGGGTAAATGCACACATGATACCAAGAAAACTTTGTCAAGGTACTTAACAGGCTTGCTAGCAGCGAAACAATGTCGGGTTTGAAGATCTTCAGGTATGTTTTATTAAATTGATCAGATGTCAGGGTGTTCTTTTATCATAAATGGACAACTCTTGGTCGGGATAGAAGTACTATAGTTGGTTAAATGACATCCCTGCCAAGGCTATAGACGCCTAATGGTAGCAGTGGCCCTGTCAACGGTATTGGAGTTATCTGTATAAACATCGTTACCCCTGTTATCAAAACGAGATACCGGATTACAATTTTTGGATAGAACTTTATCCAATACTATGACTGTGTTATTTTTCTAAGTTATTGTTGAAATGATTGATCTGTCATTTAATTGTCCTAATAATTATTTCTGAGTCATTTGTTCCATGATATAAAGTTTTGATGATGTAGAGATAACTTCTTCACCTAGCGTGTCACTATTGTTGGCAGGCAATAATTCATGTCAATTTTATCATTGTAAAAGGTCGTCTTCAAGGGATAAAAAAATTTGTAGCTACCTCCTTCTCCTTGCAAATTTTTTATCGTCTTTAGTTTAAAAAAAAAAATCATTGGACTAGTTGTTTGTATGAATCCATTATTTTTAATTTATCGTCTCCTTGTTCAATTTCATGACTGAAAGCATGAAATTAGAACAATTTTTGGTTTGAGGGCATTATACAGTTTATGGGTTTTTCTTTTACAAGTTGGATAACATTTTGGGCATATAATGTTCTTATAAACCCTAAACATTGTGAATTTATCATTTTATTGGTTGATCCCTTTCTATAACACTTGACTTATCCAACTTGGGGGATATGAATTAGTCATTTATATCCTTGATTATTTGGTTTTCACGTTAACATATGCTTGATTGAGCAGCTAGAAGAACTTTGGGTTAATTCGAAATATGAATAATACCCCTAGCAATTGTTTCACGGTCTAGTCATCCCGGTAGTGGGTTGACACACTTGCCTTCAAATATCACCCCTTCGTCCTATATAGCTTAGGCATGCATTCATTGTTGCAAGTGGTAAGTTTTGGTGCTTTGGGTTTGGCATTCATTTCACAGAGTGGTTTCATGTTTTGCGCGTCCTCAGGTTACTACCCACTCAATACTCCAAATGGTTGTTATGGTAGCTTCCTGAATCCTTAGGTATCAAGTTTTTCTCGATTATGTAGACCTTGTTGGAAATACTAAGACAATTGAGAGGGGGGGTGAATCATTTGTTACTATGCTTAAACAATTTTATGCCTATTGAAATATTATTAATGTTCTCCAAGTGATCGTCAAGATTATGCAAGTCATGAACAGCAGAAATAATAAAAATCAATCACACATATGATATACATAGAGGCAGATATTCATGAGGAAACCCATAAAGGGAGAAAACCTCTTCTTCTTAGAATGATAGATAGGCTTTTATGTTTTGTACATCATCTATCTTTGAGCACCAACTCAAAATGAGGCTACAACCTCTTCTTTAACAAGATGCAACTTGTAGAGAGCACCAACCCTCTGATTTCTCTAGCACCCGCTAGAAGGAAGCACCAACTCCCTGAGTGTTCTAGCACCAACTGGATGGAAGCATCAACTTCCAGTCACACATGCACCAACCTGTATAACAGACAACAATGGTTATCCCTTGCACCACCCTACCACCCTGGTTTTTCTGGCTGCAACGAGATGGGAGCTACAAGTCCCTGTGTTCAANTATGTTTTGTACATCATCTATCTTTGAGCACCAACTCAAAATGAGGCTACAAACTCTTCTTTAACAAGATGCAACTTGTAGAGAGCACCAACCCTCTGATTTCTCTAGCACCCGCTAGAAGGAAGCACCAACTCCCTGAGTGTTCTAGCACCAACTGGATGGAAGCATCAACTTCCAGTCACACATGCACCAACCTGTATAACAGAGAACAATGGTTATCCCTTGCACCACCCTACCACCCTGGTTTTTCTGGCTGCAACCAGATGGGAGCTACAAGTCCCTGTGTTCAAGCACCCACTTGAAACTATGAGGACAACAATCCTCCCTAGAACCACCCTACCACCCTTAGATAAAAAACTTTACTTACTTTCTCTATCTCTGACATGGTTTGTTACAGCTCCATGTCTCCTTTTCCTTCTTCAGCTTTTATGCTCTGCTCTTTTTCTTCCTTCGCACAACTCCTTTTTTCAACTTCTCTTCATCATTTTATGTTATGTGCTACCTATGCATTCTATACACTGTGCCTCTAATTTCCACTTCAGGGAATACACCCTTCTTGTCCTACCCACATGCATAACCATCGAAAAAATCACATGATCTTCTCTATTCTGCATGTCTTACTCACGCCAAGTTCTCTGTGTGATCATCATTCGAACTCTTCATCTTCTATGGCGGTTATTCTGAATCTGTTCATCATCAATGGTCATTATCCTAAGATTTTTTGGCTTATCTAGCAGTTATCTTGAACCTATTTTTCATCCTGAGATTCTTTGGCTTCTCTGGCAGTCGCAACTCTTCGTCTTCTCTGGTAGTTACAGTCAGTCATTTTTTGGCTTATTTGGCTTCTAAGCCCCTTCCTTCACATGACCACCAGTGGTGACCAAACGCCTATTCAAAAGGCGCTTCCCGATCTCGGTCTAGTGAGCACTAGCTCCATTTTTTGATATGACCTTGGGAGATGATCTCATGTGACCACGGGATTGCAAGCACACCCAAAGGTGGTTTGAACTAAACTACTTTTTGCCCCGCAATTTACCTTGAGCCTCCACGTGTACTTTCTCCAAAACCATGGTTTTGATTGCGACCTGCCTTCAACTTTTTAAAGATCGTGCATCTTCAATCCCTGCAATGTGACGGGACCGTTGATCTCATGATATTGACGGTGCTCCTGAATGGACGGTTCAGATTTGTTCTTTCACCATATGCGGATCAGATCTAACCTTCCTAAATCAACGGCTGTGATTTATTTCGTGATCCGAGCTTCGAGAGTTTCAAATCTCAAACCTTGCTTTTCAACGTACGTCAATATTCCAGAGTTGACAATCCACTGACGTGTGTTCCTCTCAGATCAACGGTCGATATCTCCTTCGGGAATCAGGACTTCGGATATTTTGAATCTCAACTTCTTGTTTCTTCTGACAGGATATCTTCCGAAATGAAATATTTGCTTACATCTTTCCTCCTTAATCCAACGGTTATCCTCCACTTCGGGACTTTGGCCTTTTTGTCTCTTCGGTGCTTCTCTTTTCCATGAACTCTTTCACCCATATTCAATGATCCATTGACACGTACTCTCCTACATGATCAACGATCATGAGTGACTTCGACACTTCGAGCTTCAGGATTTTCAACTCCTATGCACTCGTTTCTTCCGGAGTGCTTTCACCCAAATGCATAATCGTCTGACACGTACCCCTCCTGGTGATTAATGGCCAGGGTATTCTTCGGGACTTCGGGAATTTAGGCTAATCGCTGCTTCATTCTCCTCTAGAGTGGTCACCTGTTGAATAAGTCATAGGCGGTGGAGACCGCTTGCTGTCAGTTAACACTCCCACTCACATTGTCCTTCCACTGAACTAGATCAATGGTTGAGAATGCACCCAAAGTGATCTTTAGATCGGATGGTTGAGAGCGACTCCAGACCTTCATCCTTCGATACTTCGGGACTTTTGACATTTTTTGGTGATGAAACTCCCAAAGTAAATCTCCTGGAGTGACGTAGCTTGCTTACGTCACTTTTATGACATGGCATGAGCCAATTTCCTTTTGACACTTGTCATCGTCTGATTATGCCATGTGTACTTGCTCACGTGATCTTCCACATGTTCTTGTTGAGATGGTCTGTTGATGTGGGTGAGATGTGTAGGCAGTGTAGTGGAGTGTGACGTTGGAACATAGAGGTGGTATGTGTGAGTGGTTTGGTGGTTTAATTGGAGGTGGGGTTAGACGGTAAGTGGTAATGAGTGAGGGGGGTTCAAGTTGACAGGAAGGTGACATGTATGAGGGTCCCACATGGGAAATACCACCAACTCGGACCCCCCCCCCCACAGTTAAAGGAAGAAAGGTCGGCGAGGTCCGATATTCCCTATCGACCGTATATCTGAGTGCCCGATTATTGGCCGCTGATATTAGCGCGTACTTCTTCTAACTTATCCAGTCCTTCCACTTTAGAATGATCTGACGGCTAAAATTTACTCCGGCTCTCTGAATCTCCAGACTTCAAGGATTTCAAATCTCAAACTTTGATCCCCGTTTATCCTATCCTTCACTTAATTTGATCTGACAGTCGTGAAGACTCTCGAAGCAAATCCATGATCAAAGATTTTGATCCGGATCACATTTTTGTACTGTGCTTTCCCTTCTGAGATTTGATCTCTACATACTTTTCGCTTCTCCTCCTGAGCTTATGCTTTTCCTGTTTTCCATCGTCGTTGTTTTTCTTGCCATCAATGACAAGTACATGCTTCTTGTAAAACATGCCAACAATCTCCCCCTTTGGCATTGATGGCAACCCTTAAAGGTTGCACTATTCTACTTAGAGCTCCAAATGTAGGATCCAGACCACACCTTTTCTCCCCCTTTGACATCAATGTCAAAGAAAACATGCTCCTCCTGAGCTATTGCAGTAATTTTTGTAGGTATCAGATATTCAACTAACACATACTCCCCCTGACAGGATGGAATCTCTTAGCTTGATAACGGGGTCATGCCCAACTTCTGGCGTAGATACTCAAACTGGGATTTTTCAAGTGGTTTAGTGAAGATATCAACAATCTGATCTTTGGATGGAATATAATGCAAAGAAACAATAGTGTTGGTCACCTGTTCCCTCAAGAAGTGATACTTGATGGGTATATGCTTGGTCTTGGAGTGAAATACAAGATTCTTTGACACACTAATTGCACTAGTATTATCACAACGAATTGGGATCGGTGCAGTTTATTTTATCTCAAAGTTTGCAAGTGTCTGAATCATCCACAATACTTGGGTACAACAAGTGGCAGCTACAATGTATTCAGCCTTTGTAGTCGATAAGGAAATGGAACCTTGCTTCTTTATCAACCATGATACAAGAGAATATCCTAAGAAGAATTCACCTCCACTCGTGCTTTTCCTTTCATCCATGCAGTTAGCCAAATCATCACCTGAATAGACTGATAATTGAAAATTCAGATTCCTAGGATACCATAGGCCATAGTTCATCTTTTCTTTCAAATATTTGAATATTCTTTTGACAGCTATCAAATGACTCTGTTAGGTGCAGACTGATACCTTCCTACCATTTCAACAGCATGCATTATGTCTGAACGAGATGTTGTGATGTACAACAAGCTACTTATCATAGACCTATATGATCTCTTATCAACATCAGGTGATTCATCATCCTTTCTTAGATTGCATCCAGTGACCATAGGTGTGCTCACATGTGTAGAATCTTCCATTTGAAACCTTTTCAATATTTCTCTTATATATTTCTCTTGAGAAAGAAATATTTCTTCAGACCTCTGAGTAATTTTCAGACCAAGAAAAAATGACAGTTCCCCTATCATAGACATTTCAAATTGAGACTGCATGGCAAAAGCAAACCATTGTACCAATGAAGCATTATTAATTCCGAAGATGATGTCATCTACATAGACTAACACAATGAGAAAATCATTATCCTTTGTTTTGATATATAGATGTTTGTCAACTGTTCCTCTCTTGAACCCTTTGTCTTGAAGATACTTATCCAGTCTGTAGTACCAGGAACGAGGACCATGTTTCAACCCATATAAGTCTTTCTTCAGCTTGCAGACAAAGTCAGGGTTATCTGACAGTTGGAAACCTTATGGTTGTTCCATATAGACTTCTTCTTTGAGATCTCCATTTAGAAAATCTGACTTGACATCCATTTGATAGACTTTAAAATTCTTATGACAAGCATAGGAAAGAAACATTCTAATAGCTTCTAATCTTGCTATGGGCGCAAATGTTTCATCAAAATCTAGTCCTTCTATTTGAGAATTCCCTTTGCAGACCAATCTAGCCTTATTTCTTACAATATTTCCTTGCTCATTCATTTTATTCTTAAACACCCATTTGGATCCAATGACATTCTTATATGCAGGTCTAGGAACAAGCTCCCAAGTATTGTTCTTCTCAATCTGATCCAGTTCCTCATTCATTGATTTTAACCAATTTACATATTTACTAGATTCATTAAAGTTCTTGGGTTCCACCATGGATATGCGGGCTATATGTGATTGCTCGATGTCTTTGATTATCCTTCTCCTAGTTTGTACACCTTTGTCTTTTTCACCAATTATCTAACTTGCAGGATAATTCTTTTGAGTAATTCTGGAGGAAGGATTTGATGGTGTCTGCTGATTTGAGTCTGCCTTGTTATCACTCTGTAAATTCCCAGAGGTTGTCGTGAGGTAAGAAGGAATCTATCAGAGGTAACCTTAACCAACCGCTTCGAAACTGGGAGCTAGCCCTACCAGTTTCAGAGAGGGATCTCTCTGTGAGTTTTAGATTTGTTTGGATTTTCAAGATTTTAGGCTAGTTAGAAAGAATGTAACCGAGTTGTTTGTATTGTTTTTAAACGAAATGGCTGAACATCACTTACGCTTCCATTGGGCTATGGGGTCTGTTTTAAAAAGATTGAGGTTAAAGACAACTTTTATGAGATTCGTTTTACAGGGCGAGATAGTGTTAATGCTAGATTCTTTAGGAATGAAAATGGTGTATTACTGAAAAAGGTGAGATATCAGTCAAAACAAAAAAGCATTTAAGAATTTATTTGTTATAACATCATAAGAAAAACATTTAAATTTATAAAAGATTAAGAACAGAGTACACAATGGAAAATTCTGCAACTTTAACTTCTTTTAAAGATTAGATTTAGAAAAACAATATGATAACTGAGAAGGGAAAACTTTTACATAGACAGAGGAAACTTCACCAACAATTAACACGCAGGAATCCTGTGAAAATTCTCTTTGTATTACTGGAATAACCTCTTGATAAAAATTACAGCGACTAGAGCTTGCTTGGGCATAAAGATCAACAACCCTCAATACTTCTAAGTTGGAAATATTTATAATAAAATTTACAAACGACCCTGTCATTAATGATCAAGACGTGATAGAGTCCGAGTCTAACTAACTAGATAACAAGACGTAGAAATTTAGTAAGTGATGATGATGTGTCAAAACTCTCATGATGATTTCAGGGAAGACCATTGGTGATTCATTCGGATGACTTTGACTATGCTAGACGCTGAGTTGGACGAGGCTTTACCTTTACTCAGTCAATTCGCACAACTCATCCCATCTTTGTGTGCTTGGGATGGTAACTTTCAATAGTCGGCGGTAGACTTCATCCATCTCGGTGTATTTAGCAAAAGTCGGCTTGATGAGGAAGATGTACTTGATTTCGTGTTGTATGTTGAGGTCATGCTGTAGAGTCTCCAAGAATGCTTTGCCCGTGATGCTGCCATGTATCCCTGAAAACTTGGAACTGTCTTTGGCCATGGTGGTGATCCTTTGCTTGTAATAGGACAAAGTCATTAATTTATCATTTAGGACACGTAAATCAGGAAGACCCTTTTTCTGTAAGGCTTCAATCTTGCTAAAAAATATCTGAACTCCAATGTCCATGTTCTGAGCCTTTTCCTCCAACTGCAACATTAATCCCTTCACCATTAATCCCTTTTTAGTCAACACTCTTTTTACTTCGAGGATAGTTTCTGTTCTGTCTTCAACTTTCAGTTCTTCAAGATCTTCCTTGGTTTTTGAATTCAAAAACTTGATGATCTCGTTGGCTGTCGAGGGCNTTAATCCCTTCACCATTAATCCCTTTTTAGTCAACACTCTTTTTACTTCGAGGATAGTTCCTGTTCTTCAAGATCTTCCTTGGTTTTTGAATTCAAAAACTTGATGATCTCGTTGGATGTCGAGGGCATCTCTCCCATCTTTGTTCTTATCATGTCAATGGCCTACCTACTCTTTAACACCAGATCATGTTGCTCGAACATGATTTGCACCATGGGCCAAATTTCATTTATGGATTTCGAGATATCTTTCCATATATTTTCCTTAGCCTCTGCTAATGTCTTACCTGCCACTATTTGTTTCTGAAGCTGTTTTATTTCCTACTTGAGTTTCTTTGATACTTGTCTCTCAATATTGTATCTTGTTTGGAAAGAGGATTTGAGTTCCTGTAGACTTTCAATCTCCATTTTCAGCCTACTGATCTTTGTTCCCTGCAGAGTCATTTCCTCCATGGACTTTGCTAGCTCCACAGTCTTTTCCAATGCTGTCAATGGAGTTGCTGATGGAATTTCTGCTGTAGTGGTTGTTGGCATAGTTGTTGTACTGACTTCTGCGATGGGAAATTCACTCAATGGAATGACTTATATCGGGGTCAATTTTTCCTTCTATTTTAATAACTTTTCCAACTCTGCCTCCATTTACCTGAGCTGTGCATTCTGTTGCATGATAAGTTTCAACTATTCTTCTTTCTCGTTTTCTGCTTCAGCTATTTCTTTGGCTTGTGAATCTTCTGTTGATGGAAATTTCAACTGTTTTATTAGAGATGCAATGTCATCATTATTTTTCTTTATCATCTCCTCTTCCACTTTTACATTTGAGGGATCGTATCCAATCTTGAGCACCAACTCCTCTAAGGATTTTATTCTATTGTCTTTTGCAAAAGAGGATATCTTTTCCAACTTCAATTGGGTCTGAACATTGCTTAAAGATACCTGTAACTTAGCTAAGGTAGAGGAAGCATGTGCTAATGTGGAGAAGACCATTTCTCCAGTCTGTCTGTGCAAATCCATCTGGTCAGTTGGATGGACTTGTTTGGTGTCAAAAACAATAGTTGACCTCTTGTAGTCAGTGATCTCTTTGGGTTGAGGCACCTGTGCTTGCAGAAATGCTAGATGCATTCTTCCTTTCTCTGTATCAAAGGATGACAATAGTCTGTCTTGTGCTGTGGAGGTTTTCTTCCAGAACTGAGAGTAGGTGTTGTTGGTCAGCGTCTGGTTCTTCTTTTTAATCATTTCATATTTTTCAAAATTGCTTAGAGGTACAAATCCTTATGGAGTTTGGGTGGTCACGGCTATCTCTGTCTGCTTCTTTGAAGAAGAAGTTGATACCACCTATTTTCTTCTTTCAATCACTATGGCAGAGTAGGGCTCTTCCTCACCAGACATGTGAGTGGCATGAGTTCTTTTGGGTTTCTTGTTGTATACCTGAAAATCTTCTGCTGATACCTAAGTGATTGAAGGTGAATCATCCTTTCTTGGCCTTTTTCCTTGGGTACCTGTGCAGTGGTAGTCAGTGAAAAAGAGACTGAAAGAGATTCCTAAGGCTCTGTATCTACTAGAGTGTTTGCTTCCCACTCTGTCTGGTTCACGTACTTTTCAATTTTTGGTTTGAGGGTGTGAGCATAAGGTGAACTTTTTTTCTTGGATCTAATCTCTGCAATGATCCCACTAGGGTTATATCGCCAAATAAAACTGGTGTTGAATTTCATTTCCTTCAATAATTTATCTGCATCTTCCCCAACAGCTCAACTGTCGCAGATAAATGGTCTTATTTTCCCTTTGATCCTCATCTGTTGTTTTTTCTTTAGAGACATAAAATAGATGTCATATGAGTTTATCATCTGACGAATATACTCCAGTGCGAATATTCGAACAAGCACATACTTAGGCAACTTGTATGGAGCTAGTTCACACCCATACACTCTTATCTCCATGTGATTCTAGTATAGGAACCAGTCTCCAGTCTTTGCAAGATGTGAAAGGTGCAGAACTCTTTGGATCTCCTCATTTATCCTTGGTTCTGGTCTTCCACTAAGCATGCCTACCACTGGATGATAGAATAGCTCGATGAATTGTTTGAAACTGAACTCAGTGGAGTTCCTCCTGAGCAGCGACATCCATAGGGTTACTGCTTGTGGTTGTCTGTCTTTATCCATCTTCTGCATGAGAAAGGAAAATTTGTCTGCTTGATAGAACATAAACATGTAGGCCAGTATTGAAGAATACCAGAACATGCCTTCTGTAGGGAAAATTTCCAATCGCTATAATCAAACTGGGTGGTCACTTTCTCTTCAGCAGAGAAAATGGACAGGAAAACTAAGATAGGTTCATCCACCCATTCATCTGAGAAGTAACCGAGAAAACAACACAGTGTTGAGATAATCGGATTTCCCTTTTTGAAAAATATGGACGAGTGATAGGGAGGATTCTTCTTAGGGAATTGGGCATCTTGTGGAAGGAACAGCTCGAAGATTTGTGCTCTTTGGGGAAACGTCAGGTTCTGATACAGTTCTTTCATAATTTCAATTGTGAGAGGAGAACGGGGTTCAGCTCTAGGTACTTGCATCATTTGATCGATGGTGTTGGGTGAAATAAGGAAAAGGGTTTATCTAGACAAAGATACTATGGCTCTCTGATCAGGGAGGTATTTTTCTTGGCACTTGAGGGAAAATTCAGAAAAGTGATAGACTTGGGGAAAAAGATACAGAGGGAGATTTGACTGAAAAAGCCCGATTTCGTCGCTCTAATCAATGAAGGTGTCTCTGAACCACGACTGTAGCTCAACAAAGTCGAATTCAAACCTAGTTTCTTAGATTAGATAGTCTTTGTCTACTAATGGGATCCGGTCGAGATCGACAGGAGGTGGGAGAAAAGGATTTTCCTCTACATTTTATTTTTTACTTTTGGGCGCCATTGATTTCCTTCGGTACTTGCACACTGGACACATGTTAGTAGGCGAAAACTCTGGTTGGATGAGGTGTTGCAGAGGTGAAGGAAAATGAGTCTCTGATACGCAGGGAGTGCGAATGGAATGGGACCTGACCGAAACGGGGTTGAATTTGAGTGAACGGGTATCTGTTGGGCGAAAAAGGACAGGTCAGATGAACAACGGGTATGTGGTCATTCATAAATGGCCAACGGGTCATTTAAACCGTGAGAGGGTAAGGTGAAGGACATATGACGTGTGAAAATGATTGACGTGCAGAAAGGTGATTGGGAGATGAACGGAATGGATATAACCCATAATGGTTAGCTGGAGGGGACATGATGACGGGGTGACGAAATGGGATTTGCAATGGATGTTTCGGGGTGTGACAATTCTGAATGGCGTTGGTGAGTTGGAAGAATGATAGGTGG
>JASDQU010193827.1:3023-19859 GCA_032191745.1 Picea mariana | reverse complement strand
CTTCATTTAGGCCCTCAAAATGGCCCCGGAAGCGAAAACCTGCTAAAAATAGTAAGTTGCCAAAATGGCCAGAAAACTGTTTTGAGCCATTTGGAAAAGGTGGGTGGCCCCCGATATCCACCTGGATCAAGGGATAAAGAGAAGGTCTACAAGAAAAAGAATGATGTTGCCAAGAATAAGAGAAAGATCGAAGAAGAAAAAGATAAATCCAAAGATGAAGCAACGGTCATAGCTAAAGCATAAACAAAGGATGCATCACAAAGAGAAGCTAAATAAAAAGAAGAAACAAAGAAAGAAGTAGTGGAAAAGGAAGTCAAAGAAGAGAGACAAAAGAAAGATGTCGAGACTAGGAACGATGACACTTAACTAATGGATACTGACATCCCAGAGGAATAAACAGTAGGCACCTGCACACAGACATCGTTCAATGGTTTAGGACTACGGATATGGACTCCATTTCAACCAAGTGAGGTGCCAAATTTAAGAAGCTTCACTTATGACAACAAGTATGGAAATATCGTGCATAGCAAGTAAAGTGTAATGTCCCCAATAGGGATTGGTGGAAATATTATGTTTTTTGCCCAAATTATTATTTTCTTTGTGTGATTTTATCAAGCACTTTGTTGGAGATTCCTTACAATAGTTTGCATATGTCTCATAAATACGAATATTGTTAAACACATCACATGTATCCATTTGACAGATAATTGAGAAGATATCCATAACATATTTAATATGGTATGAGAACCCAAATCACAACAATACAAAGATCACTATTGGTTGTCACAACAACTACTAAACCCTCCTGAACACAACAGATCTACTAGCTACAAGCAGATACAATACATAATAACATAAAAGAAATCAAGAAACCTGGTGATGATGCCAAAAACTCCTAAATCTATATACTACTCTAACTATAAGACCTCATCGATGTTATCTCAATATACTCCTGAATACTCACTGCATAAATACGACCATCCGTACCCAAATCAGGTCTGCAATATTAAATTGGAGAGGGCCCCATGGGATGAGGCTAGGAAACTCATGGGGGACTTGTGGGACACCTATGTGCAACCCATAGGGATGACTCCTTTCACAGTTTCTCTAAAACCCTCCTACTCCTTGCAGAATTCTACGATCGCCCTCCTCTAGAAAATTATGCACATCCCCTATGCGAGTCGATAAACCTCCAAATCTTCCTTCAGGATGAAGCTAAAATCCATAGTGAATTCAAGTGGGAACATCGGATGGATCCTCCTCTTTTCCTAAGCTCTAATGGAAATCCTGGATGGATTCTCCTCTTGTTTAGCTAGGGTGGATATTGCACTACCGAAACCAAACCAATAGTGGAATGGTTTTGCTAAACCCTAACGAAACAATGGATCCAAGACCACTTACAAAATGAGATATCAAATCATAATTCCAAAGTGAAACTCTAACCCTCATTTTATCCTTCCTCCACGCCTTCTAGAATTTCCCCCTTTTTGACTAAATCAAATATGATTTCTTTGACTAAATCAAATATGACCCCTTATTCCACTTTTAACTTTCTCTTTAAGATTAAAAGTCACTTTTAATAATAGTTAAGTAACTTGTTAATATAAGTAACTTAATTTCCTTAATGTCACTTTAAATGCATAACAACTCCTAACTAAGTGAAATTAAATAACCCTTTTTTCTTCACCAACAAGCCATATAAGTCATTGTCCATTGTCGAATAGGGGAATCCAAAAATGGGGACATGACAAATCCTCCCTTCATAAATATTTCTTTTCCTAAAGCAATGCCATCACACCCATAAGAACAACAAGTTGAACCCACTAAAACTAATGATGATCCCTGGGTCCCAAACTGCTCTGAAATATTGCAGAGCACCTATCGCCCACAATATTTTCCTAAAATGTGCTAACACCAGGTGCCTTCTGAAGGATACCTATTAATAGAGAAATCAGTTACAATGAATACTCAGTTCCTCATAGAATATCCCTTCTAGGAAACTGATCCACTGCTCCCTATGCTTTTGAAAGTAACATCTTGTTCTCCCATATGTACAGCTACAAAATGTCAACCCATAAAATAATAGGGTCCCATGCCATCACCAGAAAGGAATCATCATGTTTTCATTGCGTCACTCTGATCATAAATATCTGACCCTCCTTCCTAGACTCCATCCTCCACTCCTACAACCTCAAAGAATCATCTCCACTATCGAGGATTATATCATTCCAATATACCTCAATTGTTGACTCAATCTTGGGTAGCAGAAAATAGATTCGTCCCAACTATAACATATAATCCTTAGCATGTATCCTCATGTCACTCCTAAAATGAATTTGTTCCAACATTGACAATGGATTGATATAGAATATGTCAACCAAACCATTTATAAAATCAGACATCCATGGTAACTTTGTGTGGCCACAAACCGATAAGGAATCCATGACACGTAGTCTCAAAGTATCAAAGGGGAAATCCCTAATACTCTGGTATTCCCAGCGTGCTACAATCATCCAAGCATCTTCCAGACAATATCCTAACACATCTTCTGCCAAATCCCTCCATGTGAACATAAGAATCCTGTAGGTGGTACAGTCATTGGGATCCTAGGATAACTTATATGATGTGAATCATCCTCTACTTGTAGCACTAGTCTGTATAGTTCTAATAAAATAATCCACCTGGATACTCCTCATGAGCTAAGAAATCATAAGTTGCATATCTCGGTCAACTCCTCGGAATACCACTCCTCCAAGCAACCACTCCTAAGACTCCCAAAAGTAAATTGTGAAAAGTTAAAATCAACGCTCTCCTTTCTAACAGTGGATAAAATGTCCAAAAATGTATCCCTAGTGTCCCAAAATAATCCTAGAAAGGAACCACCATGCTAACACTATCACACTCTAATCATCACCGTCGGACCAACGTGCCCAATCTGCATCATCCTCTCTTGGAACCCCAAATTGAAATCCCTGAAGGGACTAAAACCACTATCTTGAATCCTCCCCTATGAAGGTGTCTCATTGAAGTCTAAGTCTGCAAATCCATGATCGGCCTTGAGTTTTCCCTTCCAAATAGAGAAAGTATCAACCTCCCCTCTCTTGAATTCCCAAAAATAAAGCAGACCAATCACTGTCACAACTGTTGCTCATCATTATCCGAATCAATCTATCACTCAGACGAATTCCTTGATCCCACCACCAAATTAGAAGTCTACCACTCCCAATACATTCTAGTTGTTATTGTGCCATATTGGTAATCATTGGAGTCAGAATGATCCAAGTCCCTGTTATTCCATCATTTGGTGGAAACCAAGTACTAGGAATCAACTATGTGTCTATTGATATGTTCGGCTACTGCCAAAATGCACCTGGAAATTTTCTATCCTAATCACTGTTAATGTACTCATGTAGCCCGAGGAGTCTAAACACCTCCATAAAGAACCACTCTTCTAACAACGACACCCCATACTATGATGAATTCCCTAAAATGTAATCCCTAACATGAGCCTTCGGTAGACCTGTATCGCCATATGTCAACACTCTTTCCCACCTATGTCCTAAAATGAGTGTAGATTGCCACAATCCTGCTAGATAGGTATGCTCTGACTCATTCTATCGACAATTCATGCACTCCCCCATATTCCTCCACACATCGTTCTTGAGGCCCTTCCATAAGAACCTCTCTCTAATTTTTCGAAAAGTATGGAAGTACCTAGGATGTCCTGTCAAAGGTGAATCATACATAACTCTCATGATCTCCTCCCTAAGTGTGGATTCGGGGATTAAGTATATGTTACATCGTTAGTATATGATATCATCCACTACTATGTACCTGTCATCTTGAATGTGACCCTCCATCAACTTGAAAGAAAACCAATCCTTGGAATATTCCACCAGAAGGTGGGACTTCCAATCAAATGAAACCCTCATGAGCCAATCCAACGTGTCATGGATCCCATCTTGAACATTTCTCACATGGATATAATATGATACATCTGTCATGCCAAACTCCCTATCCCTGTCCCGAGGACAATCTAACTGAAGATTAAGCTCTAGAGAGTACTTTGTCCCATTCCTGAACATGCTCCCCATCATGCCCCATGCCTCATCTAATTGTCTCAATTGATACACACGTGTATACTGGTGTATACCACTTCACACTATTGTATCACATGTACCACTTTGTTTCCTATATGGTTTATTGTATCGATCACTCCACTAGTATCAACAGAACCTGGATCCCAGAGTGATGTATCCTCATGTGATATTGTCACAAAAGGCTCCTCCTTGACCAATAATTTCTCCTCCAAATCTTGCAACCCTAAGGGATTTTGTTCAATTTCACCACCATGTCAAGGTACAATCACGTTCTCATCATCATCAACATCATAAATGAGATATGGTGTTGAATCCTCATCATGCATAGGTGTTATCACACTTTAACTACCCTCAACATAAGCATCGGAAGATGTCGGATCCTAAACCTCGAATGATTGGAACATCTCCTCATAGTCATCATGAGATGTTGCATCCTCATATTTTGTTGATTCATTAGAGGTATACCCATTCAACACACTAGTTTCATCAGCCTCATCAGATAGCTCTGTTGAAGTGTCATGGGTTTTTGTTTGGTCTTCCTTTATGCATTCATCCTCAATATGACTAGTTGCACGTTCATCCACCTATCCCTCCGGTCATTTCCTTTTAATTTATGCCTCGTTCATTTCAAAGAAGCGTCGACCCAAACTCTAGGCCAGTTCCCTCTCTTGATGTCAGCATACTCTTCTAATGACATAGTAGCATGGATCTCCTCACTGAACATCTCATACTCGTCACAGTAAGCCATGCACTTTGCATATATCTTCCTCAACACTAGATACTTTAAAAATGGTTGTAGTTTATTCTTATATTCTACTATGGATTCTTGTTTTGTGTTCATATTTTCCTTAGTTTGATAGCCAAGATTGTATACCCTCATAGGTTGGGAGGATAACAAGCTCTAATACCACTGTAATCTCCCCAACAGGGATTGGTGGAAATATTATGTTTGTTTCCCAAAATATTATTTTTCTTTGTGTGATTTTATCAAACACTTAGTTGGAGATGCCTTACAATAGTTTTCATATGTCTCGTAAATTGGAATATTGTTAAACACATCACATGCATCCATTACATAGATAATTGAGAAGATATCCATGGAATCTTTATTATGGTATGAGAACCCAAATAACAACAATACAAAGATCACTAGTGGTAGTCACAACAAATGCTAAACCCTCTTGAACACAACAGATCTACTAGTTGCAAGAAACTACAATATCTACTAACAAAAAGGAAATCAAGAAACCTGGTGATGATGCCAAAATATCCTTAAGTTGTATACTACTATGACTACCAGACATTGTCGATACTATCCCAATCTACTAATGAATAATCACTGCAGCAATATGATTGTCCATACCCAACTCGGGTCTACAATCATAAATTGTAGAGGGCCTCGCGGGACGATGCTTGAAAACTCGCAAGGTCTTGGGGGACACATGTGCGCAACCTACGGGGGTGACTCATTTCAAGGTTTCTCTAAAACCCTCTTGCTACATGTAGATTTCTACAATCGACCTCCTTTGGAAAATGCAACATATCCCCTATGTGAGTCGATAAACCTCCAAAGCATCCTTCAGGATGAAACCAAACTCCACAGTGAACCTAAGTGAGAACCCCGAATGGATCCTCCTCTTTTCCTAAGCTCCAATGGAAATCCTGGATGGATTCACCTCTTGTTTATATAGGGTGGATATTGCACCACCGAAACCAAACCAATAGTAGAATGGTTTTGCTAAACCCTAATGAAACAATGGATCCAAAAGCACTTCCAAAATGAGAGATCAAATCATAATTCCAAATTGAAACTCTAACCTTCCTTTTATCCTTTCTCCATGCCTTCCAGAATTTTCCCATTTTTGACTAAATCAAATATGACTTCTTTGACTAAATCAAATATGATCCCTTATTCCCATTTTTACTTTCTCTTTAAGATTAAAAGTCACTTTTAATAATGGTTAAGTAACTTGTTAATATAAAGTAACTTAATTTTCTTAATGTCATTTTAAATGGATAATAACTCCTAACTAAGTGACATTAAATTACCCTTTTTTCTTCACCAACACACCACATAAGTCATTGTCCACTGTCAAATAGAGGAATCCAAAAATGGGAACATGACAAGTCCTCCCTTCCCAAAGATTGTTTGTCCCCAAGCAATTCCATCACACCCATAGGAATAACAAGTTGAACTCCACTAAAAATAATGATGATCCCTAGGTACCAAATTGCTCTGAAAGATGTGGAGCACCTATCACACACAATATTTTCCTGAAATGTGCTAACACCAGGGGCGTCCTGAAGGATACATATCAGTAGAGAAATCAGGTATTGTGAATACCCAGTGCATTCCTCATAGAATATCCCCTATAGGAAACTGATCCACTACTCCATATGCTCTTGAAAGTAACAACTCATTCTCCCATCTGTACCAACTACCAAACTATCAACCCATAAAATACCAAGGTCCCATGCCATCACCAGAAAGGACTCATCATGTTGTCACTACGTCACTCTAATCATAAATATATGAACCTCCTTCCTATATTGCATCATCCACTCCTACAACCTCGAAGAATCGTATCCACTATCAAGGATTGTATCATGCCAATATACCTCAGTCGTTGACTCAATCATGGGTAGCGTACAAGAGTGTCATCCCAACCATAACATATAATCCTCAGCATGTATCCTCATGTCGCTCCTAAAATGAAGTTGATCCAACATTGACAAGGGACTGATATATAAGATGTCAACCAAACCAACTCTAAAATCAGACATCCAGGAGAAGTCTATGTGGCCACAAACTGATAAGGCATCCATGACACCTAATATCCAAGTATCAAAGGGGAAATACCTAATACTCCAACTTTCCCAGCCTACTGCAATCATCAAANGTCTTCCAAATCCATCCATGCAAACACTAAAATCCCATAGGTGGTAAAGTCATTGGGATCCCAAGCTATCCTGTATGATGTGAAGCATCCTCTACTTGTAGCACTTCTATGTAAATTTATAATATAAGAATCCACCTAACTACTCTTGATTAGCCAAGCAATCATAAGTTGCATACTCTCGGTCAACTCCTCAGAATACCACTCCTCCAAGAAACCACCCCTAATCCTCCCAAAAGTAAACTTCGAAAAGTCAAAATCAGTGATCTCCTTTCTAATAGTGGCTGAATTGTCCAACAATGTATCCCCAGGGTCCCAAAATAATCCTAGAAAGGAACCACCATGATGACACTATGCTAGTCTGATCATCACCATTGGACCAACGTGCTCAGTCTGCATCATCTTCTGGAACCCCAAACTAAACTTCATGAAGGGACTGAAACCACTATCCTGAATCCTCCCCTGCGAAGGTGTCTGAGTGAATTCTAAGTCTATAGATCCATGACCGACCTCAATTTTTCCCTACCATATAGATAAATTCTTGACCTCCCCTCTCCTAACATCCCAAAAATAAATCAAACCAATCACTGCCACAACTATGTTGCTCATCATTATCTGAATCAATCTATCACTTAGATGAAGTCTTGGATCCCACCACCAAATTAGAAGTCCACCACTCCTAATACCTGATAGTTATTTTTGTGCCATACTGGTAATCATCAAAGTCAGAATGAGCCAAGTCCCTGGTATGCCATCATCTAGTGGAAACCAAGTACTAGAAATCAACTCTATGCATGTTGATATTTTTGGCTCCTGCCAAACTACACCGGGAAATTTTATATCCTAATCACTGTCAATTTACTCATGTAGACCGAGGAGTCTAAAAACCTCCCTAAATAACCACTCTGATAACTGCAACACCTCATACTTTGATGAAGTCCCTAACATGTGCCTTTGATTGACTTGTATCGCCAAAGGTCGACACTTTTTCCCACCTCTATCCTAAAATGAGTGTAAACTACCACAATCATGCTGGATAGGTATGCTTTGACTTGTTCTTCTGAAAATTCATGCACCCCCTCATATTCCTCCACACATATCCCTTGTGGCCCTTCCATTAGAACCTCTCTCTGATATTTCGATAAGTATGGAAGTACCCAGGATGTCCTGTCAAAGGTGAATCACACATAGATCTCATGATCTCCTCCCTAAGTGTGGACTAGGAGACTAAGTATGTGATACTTCAGTAGTAGATGATTTCATCCACCACTTTTTACCTATCATCCTGAATGTGACCCTCCATCAACTCGCAAGAAAACCAATCCTTGGAACATTCCACCAAAAGATGGGACTTACAATCAATTGAAACCCCAGTGATCCAATCCAATGTGTCATGGATCTCATCCTGCACACTGCTCACATAGCTATAATATGAGACATCCATCGTGCCAAGCTCCCTATCCCTGTCTTGAGGAAAATTTGGCCGAATATCAAGCTCTGGATATTAATCTGTCCCATGCATGAACATGCTCCCCATCATGCCCCATGCCTCATCTAATTGTCTCAATTGATACACACCTGTATACAGGTGTATACCACTGCCCAATATTGTATCATCATGTACCACCTTGTGTCCTATATGGGTCATTGTATCAACCACTCCACTAGTATCATCTAAACCTAAACCCTAGAGTGATGTATCCACCACTGTCCTGTACTAAATCCCTCGATCAAATGGTGCATATACTTCCTTTCTAGCTTGTCCACAAGGAATTTTCTCAACTACCTCCTATGTAGCTAATCCTTGAGCCAAAAGAAACAACTCATGATCCCTACAATGAAAAATAGGTGCATCGTCAAAACCCTATGTGTCAAACCTCTCCTCAAATAATTGCAACTGTAAATGCTCCTCGTGCAAGATCGTCACAAGCGACTCCTCCTTGACCAATATTGGTCCTCCAAATCTTGCAATGCTAAGGGATTTTGTTCAATTTCACCACCATGTCAAGGTACAATCAAGTTCTCATCATCATCAACATCATAAATGAGATATGGTGTTGAATCCTCATCATGCATAGGTGTTATCACGCTTGAACTACCCTCAACATAAGCATCGGAAGATGTCGGATCCTAAACCTCGAATGATTGGAACATCTCCTCATAGTCATCATTAGATGTTGCATCCTCGTATTTTGTTGATTCATTAGAGGTATACCCATTCAACACACTAGTTTCATCAGCCTCATCAGATAGCTCTGGTGAAGTGTCATAGGTTTTTGTTTGTTCTTCCTTTATGCATTCATCCTCAATATGGCTAGTTGCACGTTCATCCACCTATCCCTCCTGCTCATTTCCTTTTAATTTATGCCTTGTTCCTTTCAAAGAATCCTTGGTCCGAACTCTAGGCCAATTACCACTCTTGATGTCAACATACTCTTCTAATGACATAGTAGCCTAGATCTCGTCACTGAACGTCTCATACTCGTAGTAGTGATCCATACGCTCTACATATATCTCCTACAAAATTGGATACTTTAAAAATGGTTGTAGTTTATTCTTATATTCTACTATGGATTCGTGTTTTATGTTCATATTTTCCTTAGTTTGATAGTGAAGATTGTATACCCTCACAGGTTGGGAGGATCACAAGCTCTAATACCACTATAATCTCCCCAAAAGGGATTGGTGGAAATATTATGTTTGTTTCCCAAATTATTATTTTTCTTTGTGTCATTTTATCAAACACTTTGTTGGAGATCCCTTACAATAGTTTTCATATGTCTCGTAAATTGGAATATTGCTAAACACATCACATGCATCCATTACATAGATAATTGGGAATATATCCATGGAATCTTTATTATGGTATGAGAACCCAAATAACAACAATACAAAGATCACTAGTGGTTGTCACAACAAATGCTAAACCCTCTTGAACACAACAGATCTACTAGTTGCAAGCAACTACAATATCGACTAACAAAAGAGAAATCAAGAAACCTCGTGATGATGCCAAAATCTCCTTAAGTTGTATACTACTATGACTACCAGACCTCACCGATGCTATCCCAATCTACTAATGAATAATCACTGTAGCAATATGATTGTCCATACCCAACTCAGGTCTACAATCATAAATTGCAGAGGACCTTGAGGGATTATGCTCGGAAACTCGCAGGGTCTCGGGGGACACATGTGCGCAACTTACGGGGGTGACTCATTTCAAGGTTTCTCTAAAACCCTCTTGCTACATGTAGACTTCTATAGTCGACCTCCTTTGGAAAATGCAGCATATCCCCTGTGCGAGCCGATAAACCTCCAAAGCTTCCTTCAGGATGAAACCAAACTCCACAGTGAACTCAAGTGAGAACCCTGAATGGATCCTACTCTTTTCCTAAGCTCCAATGGAAATCCTGGATGGATTCTCCTCTTGTTTATATAGGGTGGATGTTGCACCACCGAAACAAAACCAATAGTAGAATGGTTTTGCTAAACCCTAATGAAACAATGGCTCCAAAAACACTTCCAAAATGAGAGATCAAATCATAATTCCAAATTGAAACTCTAACCCTCCTTTTATCCTTTCTCCATGCCTTCTAGAATTTTCCCATTTTTGACTAAATCAAATATGACTTCCTTGACTAAATCAAATATGACCCCTTATTCCCATTTTTACTTTCTCTTTAAGATTAAAAGTCACTTTTAATAATGGTTAAGTAACTTGTTAATAAAAAGTAACTTAAATTCCTTAATGTCATTTTAAATGGATAATAACTCCTAACTAAGTGAGATTAAATAACCCTTTTTTCTTCACCAACACACCACATAAGTCATTGTCCACTCTCAAATAGGGGAATCCAAAAATGGGAACATGACAAATCCTCCCTTCCCAAAGATTGTTTGTCCCCAAGAAATTCCATCACACCCATAGGAACAACAAGTTGAACTCCACTAAAAATAATGATGATCCCTAGGTCCCAAACTTCTCTGAAAGATGTGGAGCACCTATCACCCACAATATTTTCCTGCAATGTGCTAACACTAGGGGCCTTTTGAAGGATACCTGTCAATAGAGCAATCAGGTATTGTGAATACTCAGTGCATTCCTCATAGAATATCCCCTATAGGAAACCGATCCACTACTCCATATGCTCTTGAAAGTAACAACTCATTCTCCCATCTGTACCAACTACCAAACTGTCAACCCATAAAATACCAAGGTCCCATGCCATCACCAGAAAGGACTCATCATGTTTTCACTACGTCACTCTAATCATAAATATATGAACCTCCTTCCTAGACTGCATCATCCACTCCTACAACCTCGAAGAATCGTATCCACTATCGAGGATTGTATCATGCCAATATACCTCAGTTGTTGACTCAATCCTGGGTAGCGGAAAAGAGGGTCATCCCAACCATAACATATAATTCTCAGCATGTATCCTCATGCCGCTCATAAAATGAAGTTGATCCAACATTGACAAGGGACTGATATATAAGATGTCAACCAAACCAACTCTAAAATCAGACATCTAGGAGAAGTCTATGTGGCCACAAATTGATAAGGCATCCATGAAACCTAATATCCAAGTATCAAAGGGGAAATACCTAATACTCCAACATTCCCATCCTACTTCAATCATGTAAGCATCATCCAGACAATGTCCTAACACATCGTCTGCCAAATCCCTCCATGCAAACACAAAAATCCCATAGGTGGTAAAATCATTGGGATCCAAAGCTAGCCTGTATGATGTGAAGCATCCTCTACTTGTAGCACTGCTCTGTAAATTTCTAATATAAGAATCCACCTAACTATTCTTGATTAGCCAAGCAATCATAAGTTGCGCACTCTCGGTCAACTCCTCAGAATACCACTCCTCCAAGCAACCACCCCTAATCCTCCCAAAAGTAAACTCCGAAAAGTCAAAATTAGTGTTGTCCTATCTAATAGTGGTTGAATTGTCCAACAATGTATCCCCGGGGTCCCAAAATAATCCCAGAAAGGAACCACCATGATGACACTATGCTATTCTGATCATCACCATTGGACCAATGTGCTCAGTCTGCATCATCTTGTGGAACCCCAAACTAAACTCCATGAAGGGACTAAAACCACTATCATGAATCCTCCCCTACGAAGGTGTCTCAATGAATTCTATGTCTACAAATCCATGGCCGATCTCGAGTTTTCCCTACCATATAGATAAATTCTTGACCTCCCCTCTCCTAACGCCCCAAAAATAAAGAAAACCAATCACTGTCACAACTATGTTGCTCATCATTATCTGAATCAATCTATCACTTAGATGAATTATTGGATCCCACCACCAAATTATAAGTCCACCACTCCTAATACCTGATAGTTATTTTTGTGCCATATTGTTCATCATCGAAGCCAGAATGAGCCAAGTCCCTGGTATGCCATCATCTAGTGGAAACCAAGTACTAGAAATCAACTCGATACATGTTGATATTTTTGGCTCCTACCAAACTACACCGGGGAATTTTATATCCTAATCACTGTCAATTTACTCATGTAGATCGAGGAGTATAAACACCTCCCTAAATAACCACTCTCATAACTGCGACACCTCATACTCTGATGAAGTCCCCAACATGTGCCTTTGATTGACTTGTATCGCCATATGTCAACACTTTTTCCCACCTCTGCCCTGAAATGAGTGTAAACTGCCACAATCATGCTGGATAGGTATGCTTTGACTTGTTCTTCTGAAAATTCATGCACCCCCTCATATTCCTCCACACATCTCCCTTGTGGCCCTTCCATGAGAACCTCTCTCTGATATTTCGACAAGTATGGAAGTACCCAGGATGTCCTGTCAAAGGTGAATCACACATAGATCTCATGATCTCCTCCCTAAGTGTGGACTTGGGGATTAAGTATATGCTACCTCGGTAGTAGATGATATCATCCACCATTTTTTACCTATCATCCTGAATGTGACCCTCCATCAACTCGCAAGAAAACCAATCCTTGGAACATTCCACCAAAATATGGGACTTCCAATCAATTGAAACCCCAGTGATCTAATCCAACGTGTCATGGATCTCATCCTGCACACTGCTCACATGGCTATAATATGATACATCCATCGTGCCAAACTTCCTATCCCTGTCTTGAGGAAAATTTGGTCAAATATCAAGCTCTGGAGATTACTTTATCCGATGCATGAACATGCTCCCCATCATGCCCCATGCCTCATCTAATTGTCTCAATTGATACACACCTATATACGGGTGTATACCACTGCCCACTATTGTATCATCATGTACCACCTTGTGTCCTATATGGGTCATTGTATCAATCACTCCACTAGTATCATCTGAACCTAAACCCTAGAGTGATGTATCCACCACTACCCTATACTAAATCCCCCGATCAACTGGTGCATATACTTCCTTTCTAGCTTGTCCACAAGGAATTTTCTCAACTACCTCCTCTGTAGCTAAGCCTTGAGCCAAAAGAAACAACTCATGATCCCTGCAATGCAAAATAGGTGCATCGTCAAAACCCTATGTGTCAAACCTCTCCTCAAATACTTGCAACTGTAAATGCTCCTCGTGCAAGATCGTCACAAGAGGCTCCTCCTTGACCAATATTGGTCCTCCAAATCTTGCAACGGTAAGGGATTTTGTTCAATTTCACCACCATGTTGAGGTACAATCACGTTCTCATCATCATCGACATCATAAATGAGATATGGTGTTGAATCCTCATCATGCATAGGTGTTATCACGCTTGAACTACCCTCAACATAAGCATTGGAAAATGTTGGATCCTTACCCTCCATTTATTGGAACATCTCCTCATAGTCATCATGAGATGTTGCATCCTCATCTTTTGTTGATTCTTCAGAGGTATACCCATACAACACACTAGTTTCATTAGCCTCATCGGCTAGCTATGGTGAAGTGTCATGGGTTTTTGTTTGTTCTTCCTATATGCATTCATCCTCAATATGGTTAGTTGCACATTCCTCCACCTATCCCTCCAGCTCATTTCCTTTTAATTTATGCCTCGTTCCTTTCAAAGAATCCTTGGTCTAAAATCAAGACCAATTACCACTCTTGATGTCAACATACAATTCTAATGACATAGTAGCCTAGATCTCCTCACTGAATGTCTCATACTCGTAGCAGTGATCCATACGCTCTACATATATCTCCTACAAAATTGGATACTTTAAAAATGGTTGTAGTTTATTCTTATATTCTACTATGGAATCTTGTTTTCTCTTCATATTTTCCTTAGTTTGATATCCAAGCTTGTATACCCTCACAGGATGGGAGGATCACAAGCTCTAATACCACTATAATGTCCCCAACATGGATTGGTGGAAATATTATGTTTTCTACCCAAATTATTATTTTTCTTCATGTGATTTTATCAAACACTTTGTTGGAGATTCCTTACAATAGTTTTCATATATCTCATAAATAGGAATATTGTTAAACACATCACATGCATCCATTACATAGATAATTGAGAAGATAGCCATGGCATCTTTATTATGGTATGAGAACCCAAATCACAACAATACAAACATCACTAGTGGCTATCACAACAACTGCTAAACCCTCCTGAACAAAACAGATCTACTAGTTGTAAGAAGCTACAATATCTACTAACATAAAATAAATCAAGAAACCTGGTGATGATGCCAAAATATCCTTAAGTTGTATACTACTCTAAATACCATACCTTGTCGATTTTATCTCAATCTACTCTTGAATACTAAATGAAACAATATGACCATTTGTACCCAACTCAGTTCTTCAATATTATATTGTAGAGGGCCTTGTGGGACGAGGGCAGGAAACTATCAGGGGGACACCTATGTGCAACCCACGAGGGTGACTCCTTTCATGGTTTCTCAAAAACCCTCCTGCTCCCTATAGACTTCTACAATCAACATCCTCCAGAAAATGTCGCAGATCCCCTGTGTGAGCCGATAAACCTCCAAATCTTCCTTCAGGATGAATCCAAACTCCATAGTGAACTCAAGTGAGAACCCTAGATGGATCCTCCTCTTTGCCTAAGATCCAATGGAAATCCTCGAGGGATTCCCCTCTTTTTTAGCTAGGGTGGATATTGCACCACCAAAACCAAACCAATAGTGGAATGGTTTTTCTAAACCCTAATGAAACAATGGCTCCAAGAGCACTTCCAAAATGAGAGATCAAATTATAATGCCAAAGTGAAACTCTAACCCTCGTTTTATCCTTCCTCCATGCCTACTAGAATTTTCCCCTTTTTTACTAAATCAAATATGACTTCTTTGACTAAATCAAATATGACCCTCTATTCCCCTTTTTACTTTTTGTTTAAGATTAAAAGTCACTTTTAATAATGCTTAAGTAACTTATTAAACTAAAGTAAATTAATTTACTTAATGTCACTTTAAATGTATAATGACTCCTAACTAAGTGACATTAAATAACCCTTTTTCTTCACCAATGAGCCATAGAAGTCACTGTCCACTTCCAATCAGGGGAATCCAAAAATGGGGACATGACATAAAGAAATTACCTACAACTCAATGAATGTCGATATCAATCCTTACGCAAGTTTCCATAACAAGAGATGTCATGGAAAATCCAATAGCCATCACCTTCGTTGGAACTAGATTCATGAACACTAATGAAGACAATATTTGAAAATTGTGCCAATAGAACTAAGAGAATGAATAAAGAATCAAGGAACCGGAAGAGAAACTATAACAAATGAAGGTAGATGAAAGCAATATCCAAAGATTCAAGGAAAGCACTGAGAAAATGAGGATAGAGTTGGAAGAAGCGATCATAGATATGTATGCACATCTACATCTCTTCCAACAAGTAGCTGCTATTGTCATAGATCGACATGGTCAGGTACAAGAAAACATTACACAATTTAACACAATCTGAGAAAAGATGAGTTATATCAACCAATGGATCACGGAGAATCCTGATGCACCAGTTGAGCTTTATCGCCCCTCTATAATAGAGAGGAGAACAAATAGTTTATCATTAAAGTGTTGCCAACAAGTTGGGAAATAAGTTGATAAATAAAATACCAAATCAATGGAAATATGATCAAAACTACACAATGTTGATCAAGAATTAATTAAACGGTGTTGACTTCCTCAATTAGAAGAACTTGGACAGAACCTAGTCATGGAGGAGTTAGTCAAAAAATTTCAAGATATCACTAATCATCGGCAAAAGGTCACCGAATCAACTACCAAAGTGACCATAGACCTGATATAGTATCTTATTATACATCCTACCAAAATCCATGCCATGATCCAATCATTCATGGATACTCTGTCAAAGGATGTGTAGGTCATTGCATACAACATAGCTATGCACACTGCAACACTAGAAGAATTACTCTATCAGAGGATCATTTCTTTGTATGACCAGCTAGAGGTGTGGAAAACCTACCTTAGGGACATGAGTCCTTGAATAATTCAAAATAGAAATTAGAAATTTCTATTACCCATATTCTATTTTGTATTTTTCTGAACCAACCCCAATTTTTTCCTTAGTACGTACACTTATCACTGAGAAAAAGGAAATTGAATAGTTTTGTAACAACTTCTTTAAGGGGAAGACAAAGAGTCACTTAGCCATTCCTAATAATTGTATAAAATAAAGAATATTCTGATTTTGTAAGGGCTCTTCAAGAACTGTATAGACTCAAGAACTAATTCAAGGACATATACTCTGTTAATGAATATTGAGAAGCCCTCAGGGCCAGTTTTTGCAAGAAAGAAGAATTTATGTGTGAATTTTTCTTTGTTGTGAACTATTTCAAGTGGGATGTATGT
>JASDQU010193826.1:9668-19870 GCA_032191745.1 Picea mariana | reverse complement strand
TGTTTCCTTCCAGCGTTTTAGGATGACTGAAGGGTGTGTGGGCCCATAACCTGTTAGAATATAGAGAAATGTGCTCATTTAACCATTGATGATACCCTCGTCACCCAACCACAGGCCTTAAGCCACCCTCCGAGCACCTTGACCTTGATCGAGAAGAGAATTTTGGCTGCAATATTTAGCCAAGAGAGGCTAAATGCACCAAGCAAAAGAATAGAAACTAAATTGAATAGATGATCCCACCCAGAAGCCAATGCACCACTCTCTCATCTTTCCCAGAAAACCTGTGCACCAAATTGTTGCTACCTGCAACTGCCTGCACAGATATTGCTCTCACTGCAACTACTGAGATGACAAATAATGAAATTGGCACCTTGTATTTATAGTGGACTGGCTAGTCTAATTGGGGTCGACCTGACCAGTCTAACTGGGCCGACATCTTCTTCTAGGCATCAATAAATCCAATATAAATATATTTGTTCAGACGACAACCTGTCTAGGGTTTCCTTCAATTCTATGCTTCCTTTCGGAGGATTCTAGTCTCGTCATAGGTCATCATAGAGGTTCATACCTCCCGAAGCTACCATAATATTAACTCCCAAGACCTTGACTGAGGCCATTAGGAAGGCTAAATACTTGTATGAGAAAGGCCAGGGAAGAGAATCCCTACAGAAATCTTGGAAGGACAAGAAGAATGTGAAGTCTGATTAGAGGAGGAAAGGATTCAAACCTCCCTTCAATAGGAATGAGACTAAAAGAAATCATCAAGATCAGTATGCTAAGGAGGATTTCAAGAAGGAAGAATCCTTGGGAAAAAGGGGAAGACCACCAATCTAATGTTGGGGATGCAAGGAAGATCACATGTACAAGGATTTCCCACACAGAAAGGATAGAGAGAAGAATTTCCACAACATACAAGAGGTTACAACAGTCAGAGATATGGGGAGAATCTATGCAGCTTTAAATGATCGCCAATCAGAGTACCAGTCCGATATGATCGAGGTGGAAGGTAAGATCATAAATCAACTTGTTTCTATTTTGATTGATTCAGGAGCAATCCATTGTTACATTGACCCTAAGATAGTGGATAGATTACATTTGGAGAAAAGTAAACTTTGAAAAACAAGTTTGGTTCAGTTAGCCACTGGAACCAAAATAAGAATCCATGATATGGTCAGAAGTTATGCCATAAGTCTTAATGACATGAATAATAGTACTGATCTAAACATCATACCATTGAGGTCTTCTGATATTATGATTGGGATGGATTGGTTGGACAAGCATCATGTTGTCCTATATTGTCATAACAAGACATTTACATGTATTGATGGAAATGGAAAATAGAGAACTGTGAAAGGAGTTCCAAGACCCATCTCTATAAGGTATATTTCAGCCTTACAACTGAAAAGGTGTTTTAGAAAAGGATGTCAACTATATGCAGCCCATGTGGAGGAGCTAGTTGATACAAAGGGGACAAGACTTGAATATTTCTTGGTGCTACAATAATTTGAAGATGTATTCCAAGAAATACTCGGATTGCCACCAAGAAGGGAGATAGATTTCTCAATTGATTTAGTGCCAGGAGTTTCCTCGGTGTCAAAAACACATTAGAGAATGAGCACACCAGAGCTAAAAGAATTACAAATGTAGTTGGAGGAATTGTTGAAGAAAGGGTACATCCATCCAAGTGTTTCACCTTAGGGAGCACCAATAATTTTTGTCAAAAATAAGGATGGAACCTTGAGGTTGTGTATTGACTTCCAACAAATGAACAAGTACACTATAAAGAACAAGTCTCTACTACCCCTAATTGATGACCTCTTTGATCAGCTAAGAGGAGCAAATATATTTTCAAAGATTGACCTGAGGGTAGGATACCATCAAGTAAGAATCAAGGAAGAATACATTCATACGACAACCTTTAGGACCAGGTATGGGCATTATGAATTTTTAGTGGTGCCTTTTGGACTGACCAATGCACCAACTATCTTCATGTTCATAATGAATGGCATAGTCAAAAATTATTTGGACAGGTTTTTCATAGTATTCCTAGATGAAATAATTATCTATTCTAAATCTAAAGAGGAGCATGAGCATCACTTTAGATTGGTATTACAAGTACTGAGAGAACATCAGTTCTATGCCAAGTTGAGTAAGTGTTCTTTTTATCAAAAGAAGATCCATTACTTGGGACACATTATTTCAGAGCAGGGCATAGCAGTAGATCCAGAGAATATTGAAGTCATTAAAGGATGAAAAACACCCAGAAATGTGTCAGACGTCAGATATTTTATGGGATTAGACAGCTACTACAAAAGGTTCATAGTAGGGTTCTCTAAGATTACTCAACCCATCACCTCTTTGCAAAAGAAGGGAACTAAATTTGAATGGACACTCAAGAGTGGAAAGAATTTTAATCTGTTGAAGGAATTACTTACTAGTGCACCTGTGTTAAACATTTTCGACCCAATTGAAATTTTTGTGGTATGTACAGATGCTTGTAAGGAAGGACTTGGGGGAGTCCTCACATGGAATGGACATGTCATTGAATATGTGTCCAGAAAGCTTAAGGAACATGTGAGGAACTATACCACGCACGATTTGGAACTTGCTTCCATTGTTCACACCTTGAGGATGTGGAGGCATTATCTCATGGGGAAGAAATTCGAATTAAGGATATACCACAATGGTTTGAAGTATCTTTTCAAGAAGCCAACCTTGAATGTCAAGAAAACAAGACGGATGGAATTTTTAAGTCAATATGACTTCGATATCAAGCACATCAAGGGAAAGGAAGATAAATTTGTTGATGCACTTAGTAGGAGAGTGCATCTTATGCATGTTACTGCTATTAATATGCATCAGACAGACTTGAAGAGAAGAATTTTAGATGGTCTTGTTACTGATCAACATTACCTACAGGTAAAGGAAAACTTACAGCAAGGAGATGTACAGCAGAAAATAAAGGAGTGTGAGATAAAGGAATATGGATTCCTCATGCATAAAAATAGAATCTATGTTCCTAGTTCTGGAGAACTAAGGAATTTGGTATTGAAGGAAATAAATGATGTTCCTTATGATGGACATCCCGGTTACCATAAAACAATTACAATAGTAAGAAGCCAGTTCTTTTGGCCAGGAATGAAGAAGAATATTTCTTATTATATCGCTCAATGTATGGAATGTCAAAAGGTGAAGGTTGAGCATAGGCACCCAGCCGGTTTGCTGCAGCCATTGCCAATTTCAGAGAATAAATGGAAGTGATCACCATGGATTTCATCATAGGATTACCCAGAACGAATAAGCAACATGATTCAATCATGGTGGTGGTTGACAAATTAACAAAGTATGCTCATTTTGTGTCTATGAAGTCAATGCATACAACAACTAATATTGCAGATTTTTTCATGAAGGAAATTGCTAGGTTGCATGGGATGCCTAGGACAATTGTCTCGGATAGAGATACAAAGCTTACCTCAATTGGAGGGGATTGTTTAAAGTATTTGGCACAAATATAAATTTTAGCACAACATATCATCCCCATACATATGGGAAAACAAAGAGGGTCAATTGAATAATTGAATACATGTTGAGAATGTATGTGATGGATAAGCCATCTAAGTGGGAAGATTACTTACACTTGGTTGAGTTTTCATATAACAATGGGTATCAAGATTCATTGAAAATTATCCCATTTGAAGCCTTGTATGGTAGGAAATGCAATACTCTAGTGAGTTGGGACAACCCAACAGATAGAGTGGTACTTGGGTTAGAGTTGCCCAAGAACATGGAAGACTAGGTGGTCAAGATTAAGAAGAATTTAAAGGCATCTCAGGATAGATAGAAAGTTTATGCAGACAAGAACAAGACAGTTAGAGAATTTAAAGTAGGGGAGCATGTACTTTTGAAAGTGAAGCCTAAGAAAATCTCTTTGAAATTGGGTAGTTGTACAAAGCTGGCAGCCAGATTCTGTGGTCCATTCAAAATATTGGACAGAATAGGGCCGGTTGCATACATGCTTGCATTTTCTGCTTCCATGAATGTGCATAATGTATTTCATGTATATTTACTAAAGAAATATGTACATGATCTTAACCATGTTATTGATTGGAATCTAATAAAGGTAGAGGCGGAGGGAGACTTTCAGGTTCAGCCAGTGCGGGTGTTGGACAGAAGAGTCAAAATGCTATGGAATCGAGTTATAGAACTGGTAAAAGTTCAGTGGACCTGCTATAGTCCTAAAAATGCTACTTGGGAGCATGAAGATGACATGCAGGCAGAGTACCCGCAACATTTTTGAATAAACTTGAGATTTTGATCTCTGTTTTGTATATGCACTGAGGACAGTGCCAAAATAAGGGGGAGGGGGTGTAACACCCCAGGTTTTTGAACCCCCTTTTTAAATAATGTATTGTTACAATGCTGAGAAGCCAAAGTTCCCAAACAATTTTTGAAGGGCCAGTATGCCCAAGAAATTTAATGTTTTGATCATTAATAATAATAAATACATTGTTGGTTTCTAGATAGACAAGAACTAGAGTTATAGGGGGCTATGATTCCACAAGAGAGGGAGCTTGAGGGACTAAGTGTTTATTTTTTTTTTTCCTTATTACCCTTTTTCCTAAGGGAGGGGATCGGTTATGTGAACTTCTTGGGGAAGGTCAGGAGGTTCATTTTTTCCCCACGAGGTTACTTAAACCCACCTCTGGTCTGATGAGGGGTTGGACTGATGACTTGTTCGTTGTTTTACCCTTCCCTCACTCGTTATTCCCTCACGCACTCCCATGCATGCACTGCATATTGGCTTGGAAAAGGAAACAAAGTTGTTGAAGAACTTAGCCATGAGATATTTGGTTGTAATGGTCATTGGTGTGATCCAACCATGACCTAGGGCCTGCATGTCTGAAATGCATTGGCCTGTGCCCTATTTTTCTCACAACTGCGAGTCCTGAGAGTTCCAGTATTGAAATTCTGGACTAGCTGTGCTAGAAGCCCTAGTAGGAAGGAGAAGGACTGGCTGAGGGACTGCGTGGCAGAAAAGGGTGGAGGTCCATTCTCTCGGGTGGCACAGGATGGGTAGAAGAGAGTTGGGTACTTAGATTTTTGTGGGTGTCGGGAACCCTATGAGAGATTGAGTGCTGACTAGTTTGGGAACCCAATTACACTCTAGAACCATCCTTGTGGATTCATAGCCCTGGATCGGGGGTGACACTTGTTTTGGTATTTAGAGAAACATTGTCTATAGTTAGGTGGAACGTCCTTGGTCTGCAGCCAGTCGGTGTCGACTTTCATAAAGATAAGTGCTTTATGTCGTGATTTTACTATCTGTGTATGAATGTATTCCGCTGTGTAGTTTAATTTTCATTTACATGTATATGAATGTATTTCGGTTGTGTATATTTAATTATTGTTTAACATAATCTTTAGATCTTGCATGCTTTTTGGATATTGTTGTGCATGTAGTTAAATTTGTTATCTTATGCATCCTTAATAAATAAAGAAGGTTAGAATGAGATGAATTCCAAGGGAGGGCTTGCAGGTAGCATACTCAGCCTGTGGGTGGTTGGGTATGTTAGAAATGTGCATATTGTTTTCAAGGTGCAGGAGGAAGCATTCCTCAAGGGAATGCCTATTAGATAACATTTCAATTTGTGGCTTCTGTAATAAAGATCATCCAACTGAAAAATGCCCATCACTACCTAGTTTATTAGTCATTTATAAAAGTGGGGATTCTGGGGAATCTTCTTATGCACCTAGAAGGCCATGGAAGCCTAGGAGTCAACATATGTGACAGGATCTACCACCTCAAGCTCCACCTTATTACCAACAACCAAAATAGCAGAACTCGCCAAATTGGAAAAACTGGTCTCCATAGTATGCTTCACACCATCCTTGGTTACAAGGATGGAGAGGAAGAAAGACCCAGGGAAACACTTAGATTCCACCTGTTCCTATGCCCAATCATCCTTACCCATGGTTTTCACCAAATATCCAACAACTTTTTCCAAGTTTGGCCCCTCCACCATTACCTCCTATTCCAAAACAACCTCAACAATTTCAAAATACAAATTCCCCAAGACGAACATTATTACCAGCACAACCGGTGCCTAACTTGAATACTAAACCAACTCAACCTATTCATAATGTTGAGTTTCAAACTTTCCCGACATATGTTATTTCTCCTGTTCCATTACATGAGATTCAACTAAGGTCAGGGAAGGTTTTGGATAAACAGAAGCCATCAGTAGTCATTCAGGAGGAAGAAGAAGATGAAACTCCTGACCATCCCACAGATGACACTAAGTGGGAAGATGTTATTATTCCCAAATATCAAGAAAAAAATCTTGACCAAAGTGAATCTTCACACACTAAAATAGTTCCTCCCTATCTGGAGATATTAGCAATCGAAAAACTAATGATTCGACCGGAATATGACATTATAAATGAATTAAAGAATATTTGTGTCAAAATTCCCCTATTAAAAGAAATAAAGGATATTCCAATTTACAGTAAGGTAATCAAGGAACTGTGTATCAAAAATCTAGGTAGGAAACAAAAAGATCCTCCAACAGTACATTTGATAGGAGAGTTGTCTGAATACATATCATAGAAACCTAGGGTCACAAAGTATGCAAACCTAGGGAATCATGTGGTAATGATAACCATTAATAATATTCCCATTGGAAATAATCCCATAGACCTAGGGTCATCCATTAGTGTTATTATTTTCACTACCTTAGAAGAATTACAGTTGAAACACTTCCTTAGACCTACCCCAACTATTTTGGAATTAGCAGATAAGACAAAAGTTATACCTGAAGGAATCTTGAATGATATCATAGTCATATTAGCATCATGGGACTATCTAGTAGACTTCCTTGTCATTCATTCAAAGGATCCTACTAAAGGGCATCCCTTCATATTGGGAATATCTTGGTTGGCCACAACCAATGCATTTATCGGTTGTAGAGAAGGTAAAATGACTATCTCTAATGGACTTTCTATGAAGAAACTTACGATATACTCACCATATCAACCTGTTATAGAGAATATATGGTGGCTTGAATGTCCATATGAGAATGAAAACTAGGAATAACTTGTGTTGCCTAGTGATCACTCCTAGGAACTTCAAGAGAAAACAAAAAGATTGTGTTAAATCAATTCATTTATGCAATCACATGTGTTGATTTTCCTCAATCTTTTCCCAAATTTGAGTATATGTTTGGTGAAGAATTTCAAGAACAATTGGACCCATCAACTCTATCTTCAACATATTTTATCTTTAATATAGATGAATCTTCCTTATCTTATACCATGCCTTATTAGATTAATCTTGGAAAATTCCTACATATCAATTCCGGACTAGATGCGGATCAAAAAGAACAATTAGTGAACGTCCTTAAGGACCAATCAAGATCATTTGCCTGGAAATATATTGATATGAGGGTTATACACCCTGAAACATGCATTAATCATATATATACCCAGGAAGAAGTAAAACCTGTTAGGAAACCTCAAAGAAGGATGAATCTGACACTAAAATATAGTAAAGGAAGAAATACAGAAACTAATGAATGTTGTTTTTATTTATCCAATTTCTGATAGCAAATATGTATCCCCGCTTGTAGTGGTTCCAAAGAAAGTAACCGAAAAATGTTGAATTTGTGTTGCCTTATGGGAACTTAATAAGGCCACTCTTAAGGATTGTTTTCATCTTCCCTTCATTGACGAAGTCTTGGATACCTTGTTAGGAAAACGATACTTTTACTTCCTTGATGGGTATAGCGGATACAATCAAATTCTAATAGCACCTGAGGATCACAACAAAACTACTTTCACTTGTCCTTGGGGCACTTATGCCTTTAGGGTCCTACCATTTGGTATGTGTAACACTCCTGCCACATTCCAACGAGAAGTATTACAAATATTTGTTGATCTCATTCATGACTATGTGGAAGTGTATATGGATGATTTTATAGTATATGGTAATACTTTTCAAGAATCCCTAGATAACCTAAAGAAAGTTCTAATTAGATTCCAAGAGATGAATTTATTCTTAAGTCATGAGAAATGTAAAATGTTGTTGACTGAAGGAGCATTCTTAGGGCATCATGTTTCATCCGAGGGGATTAAAGTGGATCCTACTAAGATTGAGGTAATTTTCAAACTCCCACCTCCAAAGACTCAAAATATGTGAGAATATTTCTTGGACATGCTGGATACTACTGGCGATTCATTGAAAATTTTACAAAGATTTTCGCACCAATGTTTGGATTGCTTACAAAATATGTTACTTTATTTGGATTGACCATTTTCAAACCACCTTTGAAACTCTAAAAGATAAATTATATGTGGCACCAGTTCTTAGAGGACCCAATTGGGCCCTTCCATTTCATATATCCATTGATTCCTCCGATACTGCAATAGGAGGAGTGTTAGGAAAAATATAATGCCAACAATCCTATGCCATTTACTTTGTGAGTAAGAACTTGACCCCTACTAAGATAACTATACAGTCACTAAGACAAAATTCTTAGCAGTTGTCCATGCCATCAACAGGTTTCACCATTATATCACAAGATATGAGGTATTTGTACATGCAGATCACTCTTCCATTAGATTTCTCACGAAAAACCCTGTTACCAATGGTCGAGTAACTAGGTGGATCCTTTTATTACAAGAGTTCACTATCATCATCCTTGACTGACTAGGAAAAGAGAATTTAGTAGTTGATTTTATCTCTTGCATTAATCATGAAGGTGATAGTATTCCTGCTGATGATAGTTTTCCAGATGAGCATCTCTTCGCCATCTCTATAAACACTTTGTGGTTTTGAGATATGGAAAATTATTTAGCCACTAGAAAATTACCAACTCATTTATCGCCTCATGAAAAATGTCAAATTATAACACAAAGTGCTAACTACTCCTGGGTTGGCCATGACCTTTTCCGTACTGGACCAGATTTGATTATTCATAGATGTTTCCAGTAATATGAGATAGAAGAAATCATATGAAGTTTTCATGATGGACCATGTGGTGGACATTTTTTTGATAAACGTACATCATACAAGGTTTTACATCCATGTTACTATTGGCCTAGAATTTTTAAGGATGCTGCCAAATATGTAAGAAGTTGCAATAGTTGTCAAAGGATAGGAAGACTCACATCAATCGATGAAATGCCTTTATGTACCCAGGTTATGATAGAATCTTTTGAGAAATGGGCCCTTGATTTTGTAGGACCAATTTTCCCCATGTCTCGTAAGAAGAAATATATTCGTGTTTGCACAAATTATGTCACTAAGTGGGTAGAGGAAAAATCCTTATTCAAGGATACTGAAAAATATGTTGCTGAGTTTATTTATGAAGATATTTTTACCCGCTTCAGTGTTCCATGTGATATTGTCACGGACCAGGGTACACAATTTACTTCTAAGTTGGTGAAGGAATTAACTGAAAAGTTTGGGATAAAGCATCGTAAGTCCTCTCCATACCACCCACAAGCTAATGGTCGAGTGGAATCAACAAACAAGGTATTGGAAACTATCTTAACTAAAATTGTCCAACTACACCATAAATATTCGGATGATAGACTTCCAGAGGCTTGGTGGGTATATCGTACCACATGGAGAAACACCACTAGACATACCCCATATGAGTTAGTTTATGGAAAACAAGTACTCTTACCTATTGAATTCCAAGTAAGAACCTTTCGTATTGCTGCACAATTAGGATTAGATTTAGACAAGGCACAAAAACAACGGGTCCTACAATTGAACGAATTGGATGAAATTAGACATGATGCTATCCAAAGGAAAATCTTAGTTCAAAACCAGAGAAGAAAATGGCATGATAAATTTATTAAAAAGAATCAATTTCAACCTGGATATTGGTCTCTATTGTTTGATTCAAGGTTTAAAACTTTTCAAGGAAAACTTACCACTCAATGGTTGGGTCCTTATGAAGTGGTTACTATGTTTGATAATGGGGTTGTAAATATAAAACCAATTGATGATGGACAAGTCTCTTTTTTAGTAAATGAACATAGACTTAAAATTTATCATAGGCCCATTTCCAAAGAAGATTTTATACAAGTCATTTCAGCCGACAAGGCACTGGCCTTGGTGGATGGGGAAGTTTCTTCTCCTTCTCCCTGTTCTTGAAACATTCTGATTTTTGTTGTACATATGTAAACATTTTAGA
>JASDQU010193825.1:1424-18411 GCA_032191745.1 Picea mariana | reverse complement strand
AGAGATCTATGATCCTTGGCCTTCCATATACTGGAAATGTTTCAACTCGACCCTTCAGTTCCACTTGAAGGATACAAATGGGCGAAATACAAGCTATGGAAAAGAGGATAAGAATTCAACTTTGAGATAAAAGTTACTCTGGAGAAATTATTAACTTCATATTGAGTCTGCATCCCTTTATCCTTTAAGTCTGAATACATTGTTTAGCCCCCAAGCTCTTCCCTACTTGATTGAGAACCTCACTGTGTGTCTTATATGAGATTTCCTTTGGTGGAGGATTGAAGTGGTGGAGTCCCAGCTGGAAGGAACTTAGTTTCTCGGTTCTGAACAGTTCCGACACGGAATTTTGTAATTCATTCACTTCTACTGATTACATTTTAATATAAATACTATTTCCTTGTCTAATTAATATCTTGCAAATATATGAATTGTTATTCCATGGGATTATTTGTTATGAATATTGATGGATTATGCTATTGAATGTGATAAAATTATATATCATCACCATATGCTTGTGTTTCTTGGTTGTTGAGGATTAGTTGAAAGTGTATTGCTTTGAGTCAAGTTCTCAATGGTGGACTTCATCGAAATTCTAGATGAGGTAGGTCTTCTATCTTGTCTTTCTAGAATATTTGTTTATATAGCATACTTGATATTAGAGTCGATTTCTATAGCCATTTCTATATGTTGTAGTTTACCCCCAACCATAGAGAGATTTTCCTTGTAACACTCATGGAGCTACCTCCTCCTCCTCATCGGTCTCTCTACTCCCACTAGAAACAACACTCATAGTCCGACCGCTCATCCTATATAGGTTTCCATACCTAACTCAAAGAACCATTTTTTATTTCAATTTAGATTGTATGGGCACAAGCATTACATGTCCATCTCAAAAGAATACATGATATCCCTTCCTGTCAATCTCCGAGACTAAGAGGAAACTCCTCCTGAGTTATGGCACCCACAACAAATTCAACACCCTTAATATTTCTCCTGACTCCAATCGAAATTATATTGTACTAGATCCCCATAAAGAATGCTTCGCTCCTGTACCAAGATCCAGACATAATTCTGAGCCAATCTATGTGAGAGTGTCAAACAAATCTTTATCAAATGTCATATGGCAATATACTCTGTTATCCACCAACCAAATCTCCCTGCTAGAGACAATACCTGATAGAGTGGATACCAACAAGATAGCCTTCTGGAACATGTCTACAACCTCCTCAACCTCTGATTTTTATGCCTACTTTCTTCTTCCTCTTTCTTTATGGTGTGGACATTGTGAAGCATAGTACCCAAAATCATGACACTCAAAACATCTAATATTACTAAGATCCTTATTTTGTCTTGGCTCTAGATTTTCTTCACTCTTAGGAGAAACCCTGCTCCCTAACAAACCTATTCTATCTAGAGAACCCCTTCCACCCTTCCTAGTGCAAGATGAAAGGCACTAGTTCTCATCACTGCTACTCTTTACCAAACCATCCATATCATCTATGGATACTAACCAAGTCTCCTCCTAGATGCACTCTTTCTGTTGGTGCGAATTTGATCAGACCAGGGTACTTCTAAGGTTACCAACAAAAGGTATTGTGTAGTCTAGAGCACTGGCATTTTCATCTCCGAAGAGAAGAAGTCTCACCCGAAGTACTGCTGAGATAGATAGATAGGGAAGGGTAGGGAAAAGACTAAAGAGGATCCATATAGAAGTCAGAACTCATTTCTATTCTTGCGCAAGAGACATTAATAGATATGAAACATATGAATGCACAAATCGAACCTACTTACATTGTGAGCAAGCATTTAAATGTTGAACCATAAAAGAGAACTCATCAGATATAAGGAAATACTGTAATGCATAAGTAAAAAAACAAAGACGCAACATATTTTTAAATTTGTTCTTGATTCCTATTATCTTTAGGATATTTCTCTCATTACAAACTAAGAATTACATAGAAAGGCTCAGTATAGACTCTTGGCTCTAGAATCATGCCACAGAGCTCTAATTCTTCAACTGATAGGTCCAATTCATTACAAACTCAGAATTGTCTTCCTTTGACTTACAACAATTATCAACAACTAATCCAAAAACCTAGGTGACTCTAACCACCCTGACTCGACTCAACCCAACCAACCAACTTATGAACTATCGAATGAATAGATGAACCAAACAACCTCTGAAATATCGAATGAACCAACCCTTTTACAATTATGTTCATCCATATATATAGTTGGGTTGTGTCTTCCTTCTTGGCTTGCACGCTTTCTTGTTCTGTTGCAATTATTTGTTGCTTCGTCGGCGTTGCGCTAACTTCTGTAACTGCTTTCTATTTCTCTTTCTTCTGGTTTCTGACGAAGTTTGCGCAAATCATGCTTATTCAAAACTTGCTCAATTCCTTCTCAAAAACAAAGGGCCCAATAGGCTCCGACCACAATCCTTGACTCATCCTCGAGTCAAACTCTTGGTTTTTTCACATCCTCCAAGAGCATTTGTTGTTTCCTCTTGTCCATATTTTCTTCTTCTTTGGGCTCTTATGTTTGTGATTTTTCTTCCTTTACCTCCTCAAATGAAGGGACCAATTATGGTACCAAATCTAATGCTCTGTGCTTTACTCCTTGAAAGCTTCCAACTTTGTTCGGCCATTTCCGGGCGAGGAGTGATGCTTCTGCAAGAAACTGTTGGGTCGTCTCTTTATTGTACTCCTTTGGCTTGGCCACAACCAACGTGTTCCACTCAGAATATACTATTGTGTCAACTTTATGAATTTGCATGTAGGCGGTCTGAATTATAGGTCAAAATTCGCACAACTCTTTCTTGGATATGGACTGTGGCTCATAGAGTGTATTCAATTCATTGTCATCCCATTGAATTTAGTCGAACTTCTATTGTTACTCCATGGGGTCCTTTGTGGTCGCAAATTCTTCATTCAACACTTGGATCTTTGTGCGTACCTCCTCCAAGACCTAATTCCGTCAAGCAATTATTCCCATCTAGTCATTGACTTTCTTAAATATTTTGGTGCAGTTTTCTATGTGCTTGTGCAATGATGCTCAGGCATTGTTTCCTTGCAATATTATCTTCTGCATCTGTTCCTGCAGTTGTTGAGGCTATTGTTCTACTTCCTTCTAGACCTATTGTGTCTTCACTTGTAGTTTCTTAGTGTGAGTAGTGAGTTTTGTCCATGCTTCTTGTAACAACTCGATATGTTTCTCTGGCTTGCCTACATCACTGGCTTTGGGTAGGTCAGGCACAACCTTCCGAATCTCCAGCCAGGTTTCAGCAATTTTTTCCTGCACTTTTTCCATTTTGTGCTGGACTTGGAGTTTTTCATGTGCTTCCTGCATTCTGCATGTTTGTGCGACAAACTGTTCCTTCCTCGCAATCTCGGTGGATCTCTCGGCCTCCTAGAGCCTTTGTTCTAACTAATTCATTGATGCCCTGATTAGTCCAAATAAGTATGGAACTGGCCACTATAATAGGTTGGCGGATGAAGGAGGTGTGTCAGTAGGTGCTCACGTCTGAAGTGGAAGTCCACTAGCCATTGAGTGGTCCAAGCAGGTTTCGACCTCCTCCTCCATTAGTGGCATTGGTGCAATCCTTAACCTTATCTTTGTTGGCAAAAGACTCAGAACCTTTGTTCTGGCTATGCAGAGTTGCATCAATTCTGCACATTGTTGAGGGTTCTGGAGAACCTAATCCATTTGTTCTTGCATGGCTGTCATATCCTGCTCCGTTGTCGATTCTAGTTCATTGTGCACATTTGGTATCTTCGGCTCTTCTGTTGCTTCTTCTTCATGTGTCATGATTTCTTGGGCACCCTCACCCTTGGCTGGTGAGGTGAATTGTTGGTTGTTGTTGGGTTCTGGCTCCTCTCTACTTCGGGTGTCTTCTTCTTGTGTTGAAGACTCAAGTTTCTATTCCTAGGTGTCTTGATTCAAATCATCTAACATCGTGCTCGGCTCTGAGGCTTTGGTGTCAGGACCAGAAACTTTTGATCTTGGCTTGGGTAATTCTCTCGTTATTTGTAAGAGTCATCATTCCATTATTTCTGGTTGATCAAGCTGCATCAACTCTGAGCTTCTGGTCGGACTAGTAGTGATGAGCTTTGGTAATTGGAGTGGTGGTGGAGGGTTCTCAATGACGAATGTGGAAGGAAATGTTTCAAGCTTTTGGTGATCCTGAATATCAATGATAGTGGTGGCTTTGGTCATGGCACGAGTGCAGGGAGTGACAGATGCAAGGGGTTGTGGGTTCAGGGGTTTGTTCGACGAGACCCTAGTTATGGGCCTCTTCACCAATGGTTCGATATCAAGCATAATGCCCAAGATATGGTTAACCTGTACACCTAACAGCACGTCATTTTCTGGTAGCTGTCGACGGGCCGATCTTTTTTTCCTCTCTAACTATTGTATCTCTTCTTCCTCCTCAGATTTTGTTTGTACTGGAGTGTATGGATTCTTCTGCTTGAGGCCTAAACTCAGTCCTTCTCCTACTTCTTTATATTTTTTCTTCAGCAGCTCTGCCAGAAAAATTTAATGCATTCCTCATTTATGCAGGCCGCGTTTAACTCCTGGCCATGAAATGACTTCCTTATCGAAGGCTTCCTCATCCAAATAGAATGGTAGCATACTTATGTGGAAATGTTCCTTGCTGACATGTCTCGGCCAAATGAATGTTTTGTACCGGTTCATGATGAAGGCAATATTCCTCGTGTTACAGTTGAGGATCTCCTGCGAGATGCGCAACCTTTGCGTTGCGTCTATCATACAGTTATACTATTTGGCAAATGCTGCGTTGTTGAGTGTTGTATTCTTCGAGTCTTGTCTGGACTGCCATGGCTCAAACATCTTCACCATGCACCCCTTATCTGGTATTTCCAGTTGTCTTCCCATAGGTGGCTTCCATTTGAGCATTGTGAATGCCATAGGTAGGTATCCATAGGTGAAGGTTCCTCCCTTATCCTACGCTTCCTGATATTTCCAGTTGTCTTCCCACAGGTGGCTTCCATTTGAACATTGTGAATTCCATAGGTAGATATCCATAGGTGAAGGTTCCTCCCTTATCCTACGCTTCCTCGCAAGCTACTAGTAGCTCCTCTAACAAGAAACTACACCAGTTGAACACCGCTTCATTTGCGCAAAAGTTGGTGACTGATAATGCATCTAGAGTGCATTATCCCTTATAGTAAGACCTCATAACCTTGTTGTCTATGATGTAGCATCCATTTGGGATTGTCTTGGGTAGTAATTGTTCAATTACTACTATGTGTCCTCCTCTCTTTGTGTTAAATTTATCGTATGGGATAAGCTTGCCTTTCTTTTTCCTGTGCTTACTGGGACCCTCGAATCCCTTCAACACATCCTATCCTTGGGAGGATAGTCCATTAAGTTGTTGGATGTCTTCAGCATGTATTGGATATCACTTATCCAACCATAGACTTTTTTCATTCACCCTGCTTATCAGAAATTCCATGCAACGCGCAATCTCACCTATGGTACCAAAGACTGGTAAGTCTCTCAGGTTCATGATGGTCGAGTTAAATGAGTTGATGAAATATTCTTTTGGTACAACTTTCATTCCTCTGATTCCATACAGAACTATATCCCAGAAGATGTTTGTGTGCATCTGTGGGAACAAGGTTGAATATGTGAGGTCAAGTTCGAGGAGCTTAACATGCTCTACATTCCCTTTGAGATCACCCATGATATTGACTTAGGGGTCGCAGGGCTCATCTAGTACTGCTTCTTTAGTCATGGAACTTCGGCTTCCTGTGGCTCTTGGCATTCACACTTCTGTGGTAGTTAAGAACTAGGGTTACGTCTGTAGCTTTTACAATGGTCCCAACTAGTGCGCACCGTTGAGTTCAGAAATGGCTATGCTATTTTTAGAAACAATACATTCTCGGCTAAGTTTTGAGATCCTTATACTTGTCTTAATGGGTAAGTTTCAGCAGTAATTGCTACTCATCATGACCATATGGATGCAACCAGGTGTGATTTGTCTGATAGAACAGTTTAATCAAGGTAAATCTTATTAGGTGATCTTCGTCTTTACTTATTTGAGCGGAATAGGAATGTGGTCGTTTTGAGACCTTTTCGTTTGACGGGTGGGTGTTCTGTCACAAACTTTGATGGAATCTTGGCATAATGCATATTTAAGGCTTAACGGGTGTTAGACGAGGTACCATAATGGAAATAAAGGTTGTGACTAGACTGGGTTTGCGTGGCCTATGACTCAGATTGGGTTTGGATTCATGGCCCCTCTAACCACAAAGGTTGTCCCCGTCATCTTTAATGACTATCATTAATGGAATCTCTTATGCTTCAGGTCCTGTATTGTTGAGTCTTCAATTCTGTATCATCTAAAACTTAAAAAAAACAAATGAACTATGTGTTATGGTGCAATACCGTGCATATGGACTTTATTAACTAAATTTACAAAATTTCAGAAAGAAAACAAAACTCAAATCTATCTATTGTACAAGCTCCTTCAGATTGGAGCAACTGCCTTTCTCTCTCAGGTTTGAGACAGGTAGGTCTTCATGCAATCGCCATTCACCCATCTCGATCGTAGCACACCATACAATTGTGCAAGTCTGACTACTCTTGAGGGTCGGATCTCCACAACTATGAAGGGTCCCAACCAATTCATACGCAACTTGCCAGTATGCTTCTGCTATCAACTATCATAGAGTAACACCTTGTCCCCTTGTGTGAATACCTTGGTCTTAAGGTGTCAGTCATGCCAAGATTTTTGTCTTTCCTTTTCAACCGACTAATGGAATTATGCTAGAAATTTGGTTTCGTTGAGTTCTTGTATCTCCGCAAGTCTCTGTGCCACTTATTCCTTTTCTGTCATACGTGTGACTTGTGCAATATACAGGCTTGGGGTGATGAACTCTGCAGGCACCACTGCCTCTCTCCCATAGACTAATTGGAACGGTGTGTATCTGTGGAGTTTCTTTGTGGTTGTCCTATAGGCCCATAGTACAACTGGAACTCTATCATCCTAGTCTTCCTGGTTTTCGCAACATACCTTTGTTAGTCCTATTTCTAGAATCTTGTTGAAGGCTTCAACTATTCCGTTGGCCTATGGTGGTATGGAGTGCTCTTGTGATGCTGGATCAGAAATTATTTTGTAAGTGTTTCTATAGTGTTGCTAATGAAATGAGCTCCCTTATCACTGGTTAGGCTCTCAGGACATCTAAGCAGGTAATGATATTCTCGAAAAGGAACCTGGCAATAGTGTTTATCGAACAGTCCTGTACCATTATTGCTTCTTCCCAATGAGTAAGGTAGTTAGTTGCGATGATGATGTACCTGTCCTTTGAATGTTTGGTTGTGGGGTTGATTGGTCCAATGAAGTCAATTGCCCATTTCTCAAATTCCTGTAGATATCTAACTGGCTGTAGTGGTATTTCATCTTGGTGTGACGACTTTCCCACTCGTTGAAAAACATCACACAATCTAGCGTATTCTTTTTCATATTTGAAGAGTGTTTCCCACCAAAGTCCTACCTATAGAAATTTTTGTTCTGTGGCTTTTCCTCCTACGTGGCCTCCTGTGATTCCACTATGGAATTCCCAGAGTATATCCTATCTTTCATGATCCAGGATGCATCGTCTGAGGATGTTGTCTAGTCCTAGTTTATACAATTTTCCGGTGATCAGATGGTAATCTACTGCTCTAATGACCATATGGAATTTCTAGGTTGTGGAATATGTTTCAAGACAAGCCCCTATACTGATAAATATTTCTATGTCCTCCAGATATTTCAGTATGGCCTTAATCCAGAACAAGTTTGTATCTGGGAGATGGTCATCCACTGCTCCACCACTTTCTCCTAACTCTAGCCTACATATATGGTCAGGTCCGGTGTTTCATAGTCCCATCTTGATGATGACTTCAAAGGAAAATTCATGAAATAATAGCAACCATCTACAAATTCTCCCTTCCAACACAGGTGTGTTAACTAGGTATTTCAATGCAGAATGGTTAGTAAAGAATTTGAAGTGAGATCCTAACATATAATGTCTAAATTTATGTAAAGAATAAATCATTTATAAGCCTTCCATTTCTGTTGTTGTGTAGTTGCATTCTTCTTGCGACAACTTTTGACTAGAAAAATAGATAGGGTGATCCATAGCTCCATCTCCAAGTTGCGTTAAGATAGCTCCTAAGGCAATTCCAGAAGCATCTACATGGATGTGAAATTGCTTCTCCCAGTTTGGGAATATCATAATCGGTGTTGTAATGAGTTTCTCCTTAAGCGTCTCAAATGATTTATCTCATTCAGGAGTCCATTGGAATGTTTCAGCCTTTTTCAGGATGTTTTCCATAGGTGCAGTAATGTCGGCATATCTTTGAATGAACCTGTGGTAGTAACCTGTGTGTCCTAGTGTGGAGTGCAATTATTTATCACTCGTAGGTGGTGTCATATTCACAATGATTGCGACTTTGAGTGGGTCTGCCAATACTCCTTCTCGGCAGACTATGTGGCCCAACATATTTCCATGTGGCACACAAAAGATACACTTTTTATAATGAAAGTGGTCTTTCTTTTGTCTTCTTCAACAATCCTGACTTGATGGTATCCTGAAAATCTGTTTTTGAATGAATATGCTTCCTTCCTCGCAACATGTTCTAGCACCTCATTGGTAAAGGGTGCTGGGAAAGGGTCATGCACACAGGCAGAGTTGAGGCTTCTGTAGTCCACATAGACTTGACTATCGTCAGTGTCTTTCTTTCTTTGAATGATTATTGGGTTGACCCACTCTGCTTCTTCTACCGCAAAAATGAGACCTGCTTCTAACATCTTATCAATCTACTTCTTAACTTTATCTTTTACTCTTGGGTTAAGATGGTATGGTCTATGTCTGAGAGGCTTGGAACCTAGTTTTAACTCAATCTTCATTTTTCCCATGACTCCTTTGATTCTGTTGGGAGCAAATCCTCATATTCCCTCAGCAAACTCTGTATTTCCTAAACGGTTTTATCATCCCAATAATCTCCCACCATAGCTATATTGGGTTTCTTTGCAGTCCCTATGGTTAGTCTATGCAATTTTAATAGGTGATTGTAGGAACTATCGGTCTGGCTAGGTATGGTGTTTTGGATTTCTCTGATCCCCTATGTCTCTTTTATGGCTAGGTTTCTTAGTTCTTCTAATTCATCTAGGCTTTCTAAATATTTTCTAATCTGATAGAATTCTATAGGCTTCTCAGTCGAGGGTAAGTGGATTTTAGTATGAAGTTCTTAGGTATGTTTGGGACACACTATAAGGCTTGATCTCTTATTGCTATTGGCTGTAAAAAGAAGTTCTTTAATATTTTGCAGAACTAGTTCAAGCTTAGGGTACTTACTTGTGAATGAGAAGTCCTTACAAAATTGAGCTGCTAGTGTCTGCCAATCATTGATCTGTCTTTTGGTTTCCTCATGTATGAACCAAGATTTTGGGATTGGGCCTAGAGAGTGTGGAAATACCTAAACCTAGAAGTGAGAGGGTATCTTCGCAGCCTGCCACTATGTCACACACTGTTCAATGTGTATTCTAGGGTTTGATTCTCCATTGAACAGTTGCGCAACTTGGAGATCCGTCTGCATCTCTGATTCCAGCAGCTCTTTATTACATAACCAGTACTTGATAGCTTGCTTGACCTCCTCCCAAGTTCTAAGTACGACTTTATGAGTGGCCCACCATCTGGCAAGGGTGTTTTGAAAGGCTACATCTATTACCAAGATTCTTTGATCTTCTCTCACATTCTCTTCCATATTCTACAAAAAATTTTCTAGATCTGAGGTACCATTGTATACTGGGTGTTCTCTAACTTTGGTCCCAACCCATCTGGTCATTCTGATAATTGGGCATATTCTTGAGAATATTTCGTGCGAGACTTGTTTCCAACCATCAAAATCTAGTTTTGAATCTTCATCTACTGAATGTATACTTCTCCAGCTTATCGATCCATCAACAGTAGGGTTTATATAATCATTTCTTGTCCCTATTGTTATAGTGTACAACTGGTCTACGTCTTCTCCCTCCATATTATTTTCTATTGGTTCTGTGTACCTGGGTCCTACATATGGATCCAAAGGTTTAACTAACTTGATTCCCTCATCTTCAAAAGTCATGGTGTCTTTCTTTAAGTTGATTATTGCATAATTTTCATAGTCCCAATCGATGCCAAGTAGTGCAGGGTAAGGGTTCTTGTCTCCCATGATCTCAATGACTTCAAATTCAACTACTATTTTTACTTCTGCTACATCAATTTCCATGTTCTCCAGCCTTCCTATGGGAAAGATACAGTATTGGTTTTTCATTCTTAACTGAATTGGGGAATATGTCAGTCTCAATTTTCCTAAGGCTTCCCAAGTCTTTTTAGGCATAATGTTCACATCTGACACTAGGTCCAACATGACATCCTTAATTTTGAAGTCGTCTAACTGGGATACCAGTTGAAATTCTTCTCTAGTTCACACTTTTCTTCATTGCACTCTTTGAGTAATGTTATTAGGAATATTAGCCCTTATCCTTGCTTCTGAGTGTTCCTCATTCCCTAAGACTAGGTACAGCACATTGCGCAACTTTTTTGTTAGTTGGTCATTCCCTAGAATGTCAGAGAGTAATTGAAACCATATGTCAACCATGTTTTGAGGGGTGAAGTAGGGACTTGTGCAATCTTAGGGTAAATAGTTGGCCGAGGGGGGTTCTCTTGCATTTCATGACTAGGAATATTCTAGAATACTTCTATGGCATCTTTAAAGAACAAATTTTTCTTTAGGGGATCATACTTGTATCTGTTAGGTGTTGCTTTCTGTATTTGAGGTAGAGTATCAACATTAGCTCCTATCTTTTCTTCTTCTCGAGTAACGATATTAAGGTTGGGAAATTGTTCCTTAGAAATCTTCTTGATCTCTGAACTGATAAGGTTAGTTCCTCTTTGTCATACTCTGTCTTCCCACTTTACAATTAACTCTGGGTAGTCTTCAGTTGTGTGTTCATTGGTTTTGCAGTGAGAGCACCATGGCCACCTTGGATGAAGACAATCTTTGGCCAAGTGACCTTGTTCATTGCAGTTATAACATATTCTTAGTCCTCATACTATAGTTCTTCCTCCTCTCAAATCTCCTCCAGATCCACCTTCTTGACCTCTTTTTGGTCCCTAAGGGTTTTCATTCACCCTGAATGTTGTTCAGTCTAACCTGTCTGCGAGTGCATCCAACGCTCTACATTGATTGGTAGTATGCATGGTATATGCAAAAAACTTGTAGTGTATTGTGTTTTGTACTATCGAATATTTATTCATTATGGGGCACTTTCTTGGCCCATGGCCTTGGATTTGATAGAGCTCAAAATATTCCACTGTTGGTGTTGCTTGGCCTCCTGGGAAAGCATGATATGGGGTAGGGTTATGTAATGATGAATTCATAGACACTTGTGCAAATCCTCCTGTGGGTCCTAGTGGGGTTACCATCAAATTTTGAGGAGGTGCCAGTCCCCTCATTCTCAAACATTCGTTCACTAGATGACCTTCTGTATAGAATCCAATTCACCAAACCCGTGGTTTCCCTGGTCTGGGTATTGTTAGCTCCTAAATCTTTTCTGTCAGTTTCGATATCTGCCCTTGTAGTTGCGCCAGATTTGCATCTACTGGGGGTTAGGTTTCTCTCAGGCTCCCAGGGTATCCCTCCATGGCTTCAATCTTCATCGATTTTTCCAAGGCATTTGTTAACATGCCTATCCATTGTTACGTTAGCGGAATTTGAGTCAGGAGAAACAGCACCTGGATGTACCACTCCCTTTGATGTTCTTCATGTATTGGATGTGCCAACCTCCCTATGGCATATTTAAACTTTTGGTTGTACTCCCAGGCTGATTCGCCTTCCCTTTGTTGGATCTTGTGCAACTCAAATAGAGCCTATTGTTCTAATTGAGGTAGTTTGAATTCTGCTATAAACCTCATTTGTACCTGGCCAAGTGTGAATCCTTGACCTTGCGTCCCTGGAACTCCTGGTTCAATAATCTTCATGTACCACTTGAGAGCATGACCTCTCAAGGTAGTCTGGAACTCGGCCAACTTATTCGCATCTGGAGTCCCTCTGGATCTCTAGATTGCTTCACACAATAACCAGTGCTACTCAACATCTTCATCTCCCTTACCCCAAAATTTTGGGTATCGGGCAGTCGAACCTCCCACATGGATGGCCATTGTTGATCATGTTGTTCATATCAATGTGAACCCTAATGGTCCTACTTGTGATCTACCGGGGGATCCCAATATTCTCCCTATACCCACACTTCCTAGTTGTGACTGACTAACTAATTGTATTGGAACATAACTAGCATGAGAAGGTGAATTCTGCTATAAACCTCATTTGTACCTGGCCAAGTGTGAATCCTTGACCTTGCGTCCCTGGAACTCCTGGTTCAATAATCTTCATGTACCACTTGAGAGCATGACCTCTCAAGGTAGTCTGGAACTCGGCCAACTTATTCGCATCTGGAGTCCCTCTGGATCTCTAGATTGCTTCACACAATAACCAGTGCTACTCAACATCTTCATCTCCCTTACCCCAAAATTTTGGGTATCGGGCAGTCGAACCTCCCACATGGATGGCCATTGTTGATCATGTTGTTCATATCAATGTGAACCCTAATGGTCCTACTTGTGATCTACCGGGGGATCCCAATATTCTCCCTATACCCACACTTCCTAGTTGTGACTGACTAACTAATTGTATTGGAACATAACTAGCATGAGAAGGTAATATCGAACTTACTGCTTGTATAGAAGGCACTTGGGGTATGGGTGATTCAGGGATAGCACCACTGGCTTCGGGGTGGTTTTATTTGATCTAGGGGTCTCGTTAGCTTCCACTGGGATGATCTCTTCGACCGGATTCCCGATCTCTCTTGTTATTGGGGTTGAATCTTCTCTTTCTCCTCCAACATTCATGCCAGCTTCTTCATCTCTTACATCTATACTTTCCTCTTCTCGTCCTACTTCCTAGGGACTTCTTTCTCTCACTTCTCTCTCATTTAATCTTTGACTATCCAGTCATTTTTGTATTCTCATCTTCTACAGTTCTTCCATCTATCTTTCCTCTACTTCTCCCAATCCACATTCTTTCCTCAACTTTTCAGACTATGTTGCAGCTTTCTTGATCTTGTTGTGCCACCACTTCTCAACTATGAAAGCTTTCTTCAAGGCTTTCTCATCCCTTGAGTCCATTTCTGGTTGTTTCCCCCCCAATTGTCAAAGAACCCTTCCCTTCTCTCATGCCATGACTCTCACTCCATCTCTCCCTACCCCAAGCGAGGGTGTTTACACTGCCATCTTGGTCAGGGACATAATCAAAATCCCTTCCTCCATCAAGAAAACCTTAATCCGCAGGGGGATTTCTCTCAACAGTTTTCCCCTTGTGCCTTTCTTGAAGATTTCCTCTTCCCATGAAAAAGACTAGTGGTTCTCAGCTCCAAATTCTATTATGTATCCCTCTATCATGGTGCTAACCTAGAAATCCACAACTCCTGTAACTGGGCAATCCAGCCTCTGGAGTGAAGCTAACTGTTCGGTATCCCACGAACATATATTCTTCGCCATCCCTAGAACTCTGGAGCTTCTTGGAGCCTCTTTATCCAATGAAAAAATTCTTCCGAGAATTTAACCCATAAAATCTCATACCGGTTGCTCGATCTTTCTGAGTAAAAGATTGCTTCACGAGTGTTTTCCACTGATGATTTTCTCCTTAGTTCCACTTCTTTCCATCTGAAGGCATCACAGTTCCTTTCCTACGATTGATCAATTCCAGATCTATGGATCAGCGACAACAATATCCCTACAGTCCCTATAGGTTCCCTTTTAACATAGGTCCCGGCAACAGAACCATTTTGTTGGTGCGAATTTGATCAGACCAGGGTCCTTCTCAGGTTAGCAACAAAAGGTACTATGTAGTCTAGAGCACTGGCATTTTCATCTCCTCTAAAGAGAATAAGTCTCACCCGAAGTGCTACTAAGACAGATAGATAGGGAAGGGTAGGGAAAAGAATAAAGAGGACCCATAGAGCAGTCAGAACTCATTCATGTTCTTGCACAAGAGACATTAACAGATCTGAAATAGATAAATGCATGAATCGAACCTACTTACATTGCGAGAAAGAATTTAAATGTTTAACCATCAAATAGAACTCATAAGCTATAATGAAATATTGTAATGCATAAGTAGACATACAAAGACGCAACATATTTTGAAATTTGGTCCTACTTCCTATTATCTTTAGGATCTTTCTCTCATTACAGACTCAGAATTACATAGCAAGGCTTAGTACAGACTCTTGGCTCTGGACTCATGCCACAGAGCTCTAATTATCCAACTGATAGGTCCAATTCATTATAGATTCAGAATTGTCTTCCTTCAACTTACAACAATTATCAACAACTAATCCAAAAACCTGGGCGACTTTGACCAACCTGACTCGACTCAAACCAACCAACCAACTTATGAACTATCAAATGAACATGTGAACCAACCAACCTCTGAACTATCGAATGAACCAAACCTTTTACAATTATGTTCATCCCTATATATATCTAAGTTGTGTCTTACTTCTCGGCTTTCACGCTTTCTTGTTCTGTTGCAACCGTTTTTTGCTTCATTGGCGTTGCACTAAATTCCGCAATTGCTTTCTATTTCTATTTCTCTGGGCCTTTGATGGAGTTTGCGCAACTCATGCTTAGTCAAAACTTGCTCAATTCCTTCTCAAAAACGAAGGGCCCAACACTTTCCATAGTCTTTCAAAGTATGATAACTTGTCTCATGCACAGATCTCCTACAAAAATGTTTCCCAAGACCTAGGAAGACCTCTCATTGCTACATTCACCAACTGAGAATCCTATATTGTCTCACCAATATCTATGAGCGGATGTCACATCTGAGTAACATTTATAAGATAACTGACAACTATGTCTTCACTGGTCATCCTAATAATCTGAAGTTGATGCTTCAAGTGTAGCATCATGTCGGTATTCTTGTTTTGGTAAAGACCCATAAAAACATCATACATATCTTTGGCATTTTCTTTCTCAAAAATGTGAGGAATCAAGTGATCCTTCATGGACTCTAGCAATACCCACTTGTCCTTCACTTCCCTCTTCTTGTGGAATGCCAAATCTACTGGATTAATAAGAATAGGAACCACATCCTTAGCAGACTCCTTGAGTTCATTTACCTCCAAAATAAGGAGAACCCTTTCCTTCTAAGCCTAGAAGTTGGTTTCACCTTCCAACATATCCTCAAGCTTCAATGTATTCACCATATTGACCTTCCCAGAATAAGATTAAAAATAAGAACAAGAACAAGAAAAACACTATTCCAGTGTTGTAGATACCAAAGTCTCTTAAGAGGATCCCCTTCTCTTCAAATCCCAATCTTTGATACCATGTCAATTTTCACATGTGAATATATGTGACTAATTTCATATCTGAAAATTGCTTCCTAGTGATCTAACTATCACTAAACAAATTTGCATTGAAATTATTAACTGAAAACATATGCAACAGAAACAAAAAGATCAAAGATGAATCATTAATACAAGAGACACACTAATTCTATATTTTAACTTTATCCAATCCTTTAAATCTAAGGACAAAACTAGTCCTCTCAATGTCACGAAGGCCAAGGAAAAAATCAGTCCTCTTAGCCAATACAATGTCACCAAATATGAGGACAACCTTGTCCTCCAACAACCATACAAATCAAAAGATCAAACCTCAAAAATATTGATCCAGGTGGATATCAGTGGCCACCCACCTTCTCCAACTGGTGAAAACATGTTTCTGGCAATTTTGGTAATTTACTATTTTTAGCAGTTTTTAACTTCCAGGGTCATTTTGAGGCCCTAAATGATGGTTTTTTAGAAAACGAGGAGAAAAATGGATCATAGATCGATGTTACTCACCCAAAATTTGTATTTCTTGGATAGATCTTTCCAACAAGATATTGAGCGCCCCAAACGGAGATCGTATGCAAAAGTTACACCCCTGGGAAGTTGATGTACTAACTTACCCAAACGGGGCCCACATGACTTTTGGCACTTCATCTCCTAGGGTTAGGTTTTTGGATGTCTAGGACTTTTGGCATTCTTGTTTATTGTAAAAGGGCCTTCAGAGCCTTATTTTAATCATCTTCTCACAAATGCGAGTAGTCGTCACATCTCTTCTCAGAGATAAGCTACCACCATTCTAGCGAGTCTTTCACTCTGTATTTTAGAGTCTCTATACATTTATCTCGTTAATAGAGATAGTGTATCACTGTATATATATGAATCTTGTTTTATTTCTGCTATATCGTTGTTATATTGTTGTCTCTCTTGCAATATTTCTAAATATTTATGTGTTATATCTCCGCTCTCATTTCGTGCCGAAAATAATCCTGATCAAATATTCTAGAAATCTCCTCTACCCAAGGATCTACTATATATCACCTATACAACCTACTAACATCACCTATCAACCTATACAGATCTATACCTGCCCAGAAAAAATTAGATACATGATTCACCTTATATGCAACCCACCGACACACATTGTTTGATCCACTACAAATCGTGTATACCCTATACGCTATTTTTCCTTTTGCATCCCATGTATATATGTGCTTCACCCTCCTGCAAACCATGTATTGTACAAAAAATTCACTCCACACATGTGGACTTCTTCACCTCTCTCTTCAGAGATAGATTCACCACCCTGTATAATTTCCCTTTACTGAGATCATCAATCCTCCTTGACACAAGTGAAAACTCATTTATGCCAACTCCATTCTTCCACAACTGAATTATAATGCCACAGTGAAATATCTCCTTTATATAGGAGTCCAATGAGTGAGTTTATGAGCCCTTCTTGAACTCCAAAATTAATTAGAATATTTTAATCCTCTTTGTGGGTGTTGTTGATGACCATTTTGGTCATTAATTTCTATCCCA
>JASDQU010193822.1:0-12887 GCA_032191745.1 Picea mariana | reverse complement strand
CTCAATCCCTCCAGAGCTGGAGTATATGCTCATGGTTAGGCTTGAGCATGGATCTAAGCCTAGTGTCTAATGTATATTACCATGCTAAACATCCTCCTAGAGTCTTATGGAAATGTATTAAGTCCCCCCTAGGTTTTTTTAATTTTTTCAGTTAATTAAAAAATTGTCAGAATTCGGCAATTTTCAATTAAAAAATAAAGATACATTAAAAAAGTGGTATTTGGGCACCAAATAGGCCATGGGGATGCTCATTTTTGGACCTAGAGCACCCATGTTAGCTAAATACCCACTTATTTGAGTAAAATTAGTGATTTTAATCACTTAAAATTGATTTTACTCTCAAAAACCCAAAAAAGTCATTTTAATTCAATAAAAATCAGGAAAGGCAAAAATAAAAAGATATGTGGGGACAAGATTGAAGACACAATAAAGGCACAAAGTCAAGCTAAAGGTCAAAGGAGACAAACCCAAGCTAATTGAAGATTGATTGGTTATGGAATATTTGATTTGGAGCATGTGTCTATTGGGAAGTGTGCCCCCCTTTGGAGAGGTGGCGCACCCTTGAGGTGGCAGCCCACTTTGATGAGAGGTGGTGCACCCTCCTTCCTCCAATCATGTGATTTGACACTTGTTTGCATGTGGGGAGAGGTGGCAGCCCTCTCCCTCACACTTGGCTCACATCTCTCTCCACTTGGTGCGCCCCCCTTTGACTTGCCATGCACCCTCCTCATTGGGAACTCCACCCAAATGTATATAAATAAGAGGTCTCTCTCCCATTCTTAGCTAGTTGGAGCTTGGGTGAGAGGCTTATCATTGTAATACTTTTTCATATGTGAATAAAAAGACTTTGGAGGTCAAGAAGGTGTGCTATGCATGTGTGTGGATACTTGATGTCAATCTATGCTTGATCTATGAGGTGATATTGGTCTAAATTTTTCTTTAAATTTGTTATCTTGGCTTTTGAAGGGATGCTATCAGCTTGAAGGATAGGATTTATCTAGCTTGCTGTTAGTCCTATTGTTCATTTACATTTAGAGATTTTTGATATGTATGTGTGTTTTGTTTAACTAACATACTCTTCAAGTTTCTTATGTACATGACACCATTTTGTTAACAAGTTTATTGGCAAAGATTTTAAGGCTTACAGGTTCTCATAGCTTGGAGTGGTGATGAAGCTTGTTTGTTTCCCCACAACTTCAAGAATCTAAAGACTCAATCCCTCCTTAGCTCATCTAAAGACTCCATTGCCCAAGGGTTCCAAGGCTACAATTTTCTCACTTCACTCTTTCTCAAAGAATTTTAAAATCTTTTGGGTTACTAGTTGCTTACTTTATCTTAGATACATTTCAGATTTCAAATCTTTATTATCTAAGTAGTAAGTTGGTTTAAAGGATCAGATCTAGAGTTCATGTTTCAATTTGTTATCTTAAACTAGATCTAGTTCAAGAAAAGTCAATTTTTTGCAAGCAATTTACTTCTAAATATAAAGGCTGAAAATTGATTTGCTTTAAAAGATCTCTTAAGTTCATATTTGGCAATTATAGTACTTTTATTTTTAGGAGCTTCAAGAGATGCTCCGAGACAAAGAAGAGTTACTGGCTAAGTTGCAGAAGGTTGAGAAGATGGATGCTGCATCTCAAACCGAGGTATACGATGTTTCTTCATGTTCTGTTTTCTCTCAATATGACACTAATGTTGGCATGAAGATCCTCACGAAGATGGGGTATAGAGGAGGTGGACTTGGCATTAATGGTCAAGGAGTCACCTAGCCATTGGAGGTTGTACCAAGACAACCATTTGCAGGCTTGGGTTATGGACATGAAGAGAAAGGAGAATGCTCGAAAGTTGTTGAAACGAAAGCCATCTCTTCACCACCGGATTCCACGAAGGGAATCAAGACAGTTAGTCCTCATCAGTTCAAGGACAAGTCAGGAAGGTATAACAGTCATTCAAGTTCTTCTTTTGCATATAAGAGAAATGATTGCTTCCATAGATCTTCTAACCGTGATGTAGTTAAGCATCAAACAAAGAAAATGTGGGTTAAGAAGACGGATGTGTCCATGAGAAGTGAGACCAAGCAGAAGAAGAACCTTTCGTATCCTCCTGCAAGGAATGTACAGCTGAATGGAAAACGAAGGAATTTCTGCAATTTCTGCAAAATTAGTGGCCATTGGGAGAAGAAGTGCTGGAAATTGCACCCTGAAATTCGCCACAAGTCAAGCAAGCAGAATGTAAAAGAGCCTGTCAAGAAGGAGGCTCCATCCACCATTGGAAAATCACGATTACGAGATGAAAGTGCTTGGTGCTGGTTCGGTAAGCAGTTCATAATGTTTCTGCAAGTTTTATTTCTGCTATGTTGCAAAATTTCGAGTTTTATGGGGACAGGTATCTCCCTTTTGATGGAAAACACTCAAAAAATTTCCAACTCAGAATCGAGAAGTAATGGCGTCATTGCGAAGGGCTGGACGAGAGAAATCCAACGACGTGAAAATCGCGCCCAACGGCCTCCGGATGAGAAAGTTGCCTCTTATCTTGGATATGGTCGATGACCGCAGCCTTCCTTATCTTCCTCCCAACTGCCCCTGGTCGCCATTTCTCTGCTTGCCTTGCCCTTGGTGGGAAGGATTATACTGAGAGCATTAGAATGGAGATCTACTAGCAACGCAAGCTTTGTAAGATCATCTCCTCAGCTATATTCACAGGTTTGGCTGTGACGGGAAGCATTCAAAAATGGGGATTGGAACTATCTTTGTATTTGCATTGTTCTCCATGGAATTCTATCCCGTCGTTCTGGGCACCGATCTTCCAAAATTGAGCATAACTCCTTTTGCAGATGGAGCTCGTGATTTCCAGCATCTTTCAGGGAAAACTGCAAATGAATTTGATGGCAACGGTACGAACCCGGGAGAACGTGATTTCGACAAATGGCTGGAAATGATACAACAAGAAGCAATCTCCAGCAACTTTACCAATTCTTCCAACAGAACATCATCTGAATATGGAAATGTAGATGGTCCAGCCAAAGTGATAACCGTTGCTCAGACGGGAGTTGCAGATTTTCGACGTATACAAGATGCTGTAAACTCAGTTCCCGACGGCAATCCACAGAGAGTTATCATCTACATACAGAGTGGGGTTTACAAGGAAGAAGCATGGGGAGCAGATCTACTCCATCATAGTCAAAGGTGCTTCAGAATTCGAAGTCTCAAAGTTCATTACCACAAATTTCTTCCACGTCTCCACATAGATCAAGGAAAAGATCATGGGAAAATCCCACCAAATCTTGAATACACCTCCAGAATCACGTCGCCTACTTCTTGTGATATTTCTCTAGAAGCCAATGTGGTGGTTCCATACGAATTTATCAGGCGCACATGTCTGCCCCTAAGCATCGTTGTCACTATTCTGTTACGAAAACTAATCGTTCCGACAATTGTTCCTAGTACATGATTTTTCTTTTCATCGTGCCCTTCAATGAGCAATTTGTAGAGGGCAGTGTCTATAAATTACAACGATTTTCCATTTGGCAGATGACTGTATTGATGGCCATAAAAGTGGCAAGATCCCAGTTTTGGCGGAGCTCTTTACCCTCTTCGGCCACCGTTTTGTGATTTTGGCCGAGCTTCTCCAACGTTGGTTACGGATTTGACAGTGATTTCATGGCCAACGACCATGCCATGATTAGTGGCAGTTGTTTATCCATTGGATGACATATGTAGCAGTGGTTATACAATCGACAAGTTTTGGCGTTGCCACTGTTTGCTTACCACCGAGTTGCAGAGAACCCATGCCATTGAACCGAGACCACAGATCGAGGTTTGGTTTTTGGACCACCGAATTTCTCACTTGAATATATGTGCTGTGGTATGATGGGCGAAACTTGGTTTTAATTGCAGGTTCTATAAACCTTTGTACAAAGGGTCAATCATAAGATTGAGAGCCAAAGACATGCCACAACATCGTGAACGTTAGCATGGAGGCCAAAGTATTGATTGTCGAGATACCATCATTGGAACCATAAACCGAAGACCAAATTCCAAGGGCACCTTTTGCAAAATAGGTATGTCCATTATAGTTCTTCTATGTGAACTATTTAAAAATATTTACCATGTSGAAAKATGGCATGGAAGRGKCACTTTKGAAATGATGCTYVTAATGTTGTAGTTGGATTTTGGGAACTTCCACCTCTAGTACATTTTTTCCATGAGGATTTCTCACCATAGTGCATATTTTGACATCAGATTTGATGTGTTGGCCATGTAAAGGTCTTGAGCCTTCGTTTTATTTTGAAGCATGTAATTTCCATGTAAAAGATGATTATGAAGCATTGAAAAAGGCTTGTTTAGCCACTCTTACATGAGGAAGAGTGAGAGGCGTATTTTTGCGCATTAAGCCTTGTTGGCTTCTTTGTAAAAAGTTGATTGAGGCAGGCCTATTTTTGGCATTTTCATGTAAACTTGACCAATGAGTGTGGTTATAAACTCTTGGCAAGTGTTTCAAAAAAAATGTAAACAGGTATGATCAGTCACAGATCCAGGTTATCATCAATTACAGGTTGCAACTTTATACAGATGTGGGCGTTTGCATTCCGATTCCGAAGAACATAGGAGAAGGAGTCTTGAGGGGATGTGCCTTTTTCAGGCATTTGCATTGCAGCAGTTGCAGGTGTTGGTGTTGCGTTCCGATTCTGAAGAACAGGGACGAAGGAGTCTTAAGGGAACGTGCCTTTCAAAGACATTTGCATGCACTTGATGATGGATTGAAGATGATACTTTTGGAGACCAAAAGTTTATTTTGTGGGGAGGTGTGATCTGAATGGGTCTCCGCACGTGAAAGAACTTAGCGCCATGTTGATTTCAAGGTGGCGACAAAAGTGTTTAAGTGATGCTTTCTTGAGTTTTATTTCTCACGCATTTAATTATGCATTTGTGGGAAAAATACTTCATGCATTTTTCATATTAGTTTGATTAATGCTTTATGAAGTGCTCATGCATTTAATTATGCATTTTATGAGCTTTAATAACTCATACATTATTATTATTCACTTGTAATTAAATGATTAATATTTGTGAGAGAAAATTTGTCTCACATATTATTCATTTATTAATTATGGAAATTGGTTTTCATGTGAGAAACCACCTCACACAAATTTGCCATTTTTTTTCAATTGTAGGTTGAGAGAATCAAGGGTATGGTTGGAAAGTCTTTGGGTGGTTTTGAGACTTTTCCATTTTTAAGCCTAAGATGGTTGAAGATCCTACTTTTAAGGATCTTGTTTTTCCTTCTTTGTAATCAGATCCTACAATTGTGGATCTTGTAATTAATGCTCTTAGTTGGAGAGTGAGTAAGGAAAAACTATATATATTCCTTATGTGAGCCATGTTAAGGGGAGGAGAGAGTGCTTAGCTATTAAAAGCCATAGTGCTGAGCTAATGAAGAGCCATAGTCCTTGAATGTAAGAGAGTTTTGAGAGCTCACTTTGAAGAAGGAATATAGAAGATCTGCATTCCAATTGGAGCAAGTCCGGAGACGTAGCCCCAGAGGTGGAGGGGTGAACTCCGTTATCAACATCGGTTGTCTCTCTCTTATTTGCCTTCATGTGTTTTATACTCCTTAATGTTCATTTGTATTATGTTTATGCTTGTAATGCATTATGATAAATGAACCAATATGCTCAATAAAACCTGTATAAGCCATAGTCAATTTAAAGATCCTCACATTGTAAACATTTGGGAGAGTAGTACTCGACCCGTTTACGGATCAACAAGTTGCAGATGTATTGACCAAGCCTCTATCTCGTGTAAAGTTTGAGCACTTTCGAGATAAGCTTGGTGTAGTCCGAAGATTTCCAACTTTGTGTTGATGTTGTTGTGATGTCAGCCTAGTGCTTAATATTTCCAGCTTCGTGTTGATGTTGTTGTGATGCCAGCCTAGTGCTGAAGATTTCCAGCTCCGTGTTGATGTTGTTGTGATGCCAGCCTCGTGCTGAAGATTTCCAGCTTCGTGTTGATGTTGTTGTGATGCCAGCCTAGTGCTGAAGATTTCCAGCTTGGTGATGATGTTGTTTTGATGCCACCTCATGCTGAAGATTTCCAGCTTCGTGTTGATGTTGTTGAGATGTCAGCTTTGTGTTGAAGATTTCCATCCTAGTTCTGATGTTTATGATGCTCCAACCTTCGTGCTGTGATGTTTTTGTTGTTGATGATGTTCCATCCTTCGTGTTGTGATGTTGTTGTTGTTGATGTTGTATCAGCCTTGTGTTGTTATTGATGATGATGATGATGTATTAGTGTTATACTAATCCATGTTGATGCAGATGATGATGATGCCATTCTTGTTCCCTGTTGTGGATGATGATATTGATGATGAGAAAAACTTCTGATGATTTACAGAAATGTCAGTCATTGTTCCAGATGTTGTTGATGTTGTTTCCCTCTCTCTCCTGATGATGTTGTAGAATACCCTTCTTGTTAAGGGGGAGTGTTGAAATATTGTAACTGCAAAGAGTATTCTATTTATTATTGAGTTATTATTCATTAGATCAAATCCCCTTTTGTGGATTGAACATGTCGAGCATTGTAATTGACCAAATCCCCCTTTGTGGATTGGTCAAACCCTAAATATATTGTGCAAATTAAGAAGTCGAACCCCAAGCTAATTAAAGTGGTTTTAACCACTAAGAAGACAAATTGGCCCTGCCTAGTGAAGAGACACCTTTCCAGCACCTGCCAGTTTGTATAAATAAAGGAAGTCAGTGCCTCATTTGTTCACTCACTCAGTGCGCAAGTTTGGTAGCTGCAGTTGGGAGAAGAAGGAAGAGATAGGCGCATTGCTTAGTGGTGGATATTCTCTAGTGTTTGGTTTATTGTCTTGTCATTGTATTGGCTATCTATATTAAGGAAGTTTTTGTTGGGTTTTCTCCCCCATGAGGGTTTCCTAGAATAAATGTTGTGTATCTTGTGATTGTGTTTCTCTCAATGATCCTACCTATGCTATTGTTATCTAGTAAATTGAAAAGAAACCTAATAATAGCTCAAAACTTAACAATAACATAGCTTAGGCTTGCAAATTTCACATCTAATTGCCCATAATTCAAAGAGAGACCTAAAAATCTATTAAAAGTAACCTACGCACATTGCAACACTTTCAACTCACATTTTCTACATTTCAAGTTTTGCTATTCATTTACTTTTCAAGCAATTTACTTTCAAGTAATTTCATTTTCAGCAATTTCATTTCATGTGAATATCTATTTTAAAGTACTTTTCATTTCAAGTATTCTTTATTCATTTGAGCATAATTCTTTAAAAGGTATAAAGTTGTCTTTCAATTCATTGCATAGATATCTCATAGATTTGTTTCATTTTTGTAGAAGTATCTTGCTTTGTATATATATATATATATATATATATATATATATATATATATTTCTTTTGTCTATATTGGAATAATTGGGATTGGGTAATCTTTAGGCACTGGTCTAATTCTTGTTTTATTAAGAAAAGGGTTTGTAATTCATTGAAATATTGCATTTGCGTGATTGCTTGTCATTGGGTTGGGTCTCCCTAATCAATAAATCAATTAACTCCTAGAACTTTAATAAAAAATTAACATAGTTTAATAGGGTCTACCCCCCTTGGCTTCCCTAGGAGTGAGCCTAGACGGAAGGAGTCTAGATCGAGGTGACAGTGGGTCTAGACTTAGATTTGTGCCCCAAGGACACACTAAGTGGGTTGGAGACTTCTCCACGATTGTAGGTGTGTATCAGGACGGCAACAGTCGGCAGCTGAGTTCTTGCTTGAAGAAATTGATTTGGGGCTTCATGAAGATTGAGTTGCCTTGAGACTTTGTTCTATGGATTGTGGGCAGCATTGTTGGAGACTTGAGGTCGATTTTCCTTGAAGGACGAGTTAGGACCTGAAGGAGGCAATTTTCTGAATATAAGAGGCCAAGTTTGGGTCATTTACTGCTGTAGAGACTAAGCTTATTCACCCAGATTGAATCTCCTTATTTCTGGGTCGTATATTCTACCAGCGCAGCACATTTTCCTTGCTGAGTGGACATATATCAGATCTGGGATTACCTTCCTCAATTCTGGGCTCGAGTTCTATTCTTGTGGGTGCCTTGGGAGTGTGAATCAATCTATTGATTGGTGTGGAGGCGCCATTTCTCTTGGTGTGTAGTTTTGGAAAGGGTATTCCTCTTCTCTGGATCTAATCCTTGCTGTAGAGGTTGAGTTTATTTGTGGGAGGTCATATTACCCCTGTGGGCAGAAATTACCATCAGACTGTGTGAGTGTATTACTTCAAGCTGTTGTTCCTTCATCTATATCAACTGTTGCAGCAACACCTATATTCAGGCCTGTCTATTCCTTATTCTCTGCTGTATCATTGTTTATCTACAGGTCAGAAAGTAATTTTATTGCTTGCTGTTGTCATATGGAGGGAACTAGTATGTTGTTTCATTGATGTATTGGCCCAGAACTAAGAATTAAATAACAGTCAGTTTATTCTTACATACTTACTGTTGATCATATCTTGTTCTACATATATCATTGTTTATTTTCAAATGTCAAGTATGTTCAAAAAGGAGCTGTAAATTGCTTGGAAACTTATCATATCAGCAATGTCATAAAACCATTTCAGTAGCCAACTGTTTTGACAAAGTACCTACAGAAGTCTATGCGGGAAGATTCAAAAAAATTATTAGTAGGAATGCTACAAAACGTGTCGGGGACATGTTTGAGAGCTTGAGTGGGAGTGTGTGGCACTCAAGGGAGACTTCTTTGAAAGTTAAGGGGGAGTTAAGTGGCAGCCCACTTTGACTTTGTGAAGATGCCAAAGAAGAAGTGTGCCCCCCTCTCAAGAGGTGGTGCACTCTTAGAGAGAGGCACCTACCTCTTGAGAGGTGGCGACCCCTCATGTCCCTCTCTCTTTTTGAGGTGGCTTTCTCTTGAGTTTGCTTGAGATGTGGCGACCATCCAAGCTACCATTTGTCCTCAATCTCTCCAAGTGGTGCAGCCCTCCTCTCTTGGGATCTTCACCCTTTTGCTATTTAATCAAGCTCACCCCTCCATTGTAAACTAGTTGGAGCTTGGAAGGAAAACGCTTGTTGTATCATTGTATTGTACTATCACTTGATTTGGAATAAAAGGCTTTGTAGGCTACATTGGTGTGATGTTTTTCATGTGTGGATATTTTATGTCAATGTGCTAATGTGAGGTATAATCTTTCTTGTAATTTTTTGCATTTTAATTGGTGAAAGTTGGCCTTCTAAAAGGAATTGTTTCCTCGTAGGATAAGATTAGAAAATCTAGTTTGTTTCATAATCTTATTGTCCACTTACATTAGATCTCTTTGAATTGCATGTCTATTTAGTTTAATTCTCATGCTTTCCAAGCTTCTTTTGTAGGTGACACCATACTTTTAACAGTTTTCCTTTGCAAAAAATTTCTAAGTTGCAGGTTCTCACACTTGAAGAGGAGGTTGAGCTAGATTGCATCTACCTCACACTTCTCTATAAAGGACATAGTCCCTCTGTGTTCCATCAAGAAGACTCCATCTGCCCAAGGATTCCAAGCCACAAGCACCTTCTTCTATCTCTTTCTCTATAAAATTCAACATTTCTTGGTTACCTTTTATTGCATGCAAGTAGATCTAGTTTCCTTTATAAAAATCATATATAGATCTTTACTTATGCATGCTTGGATTATAGATCTAGATTGCATGTTAATTTCACTATTATAAAAGAGCTAGATCTATCATAAAATTTAATCCTTTTAGCAAACTTTTCTTTTAAATTTTTCAAGGCTAAAGGTTGTTACTTTCTTAAAGTGCTTCAAATATAAAATTGGCAAACTTAGTGACATTGTACTTGCTGTTTTAGGACCGCAAGCAATATCACTAAGAAGGCTAACCATTTACTTGCTTTCTTAGTCTCTAGTTTGCTAACCTATCATAGGTTTTACTTAGAAACTTTTTGTACAATTCTAACACCTTTTTGTAGGCACTTTTAAAGGTCTTTTGAGCATCTTTTAGCACATTTAGCTTGCTGATTTCTGCAGAATTGAGGAGCGCGAAAAGGAATTGCTGCCAAACTTTGGCAGATTCAAACCATCCAGGACTCCGAAACCACTTTATTCCTTTGCTCATAAGCTTTTCTCAAAAACTTGTAAACTTGTTGATCCGGTTCTATAAGGATCACAAGAGTCCCCAAAAAGAGATTGTAACAAATTAATAAAAGAACTTGTAATGTTCCTGACTTGGCTAGTCTAGGAAACGCTGCTAATGTGTGTGGGATCAATGATTTACAACATATAAATGATCATACAAATAATAAATGCAACAAAGGACTACAAAGTTTGTATTATGATATCTCTGTGGATTACAAAATGGCCAAATGCGGCTGAATAAACTGACAATACTCGACTAGATCAACAGATGAAGGATCTTATCTGGAATACAAATAAGAAACTAAAAGATAATACCCGAAATATGGGGGCACTGCGGAATCAATGGATGCGCTGGGACTATGGCAGAGCTGACGGTAACTGCTGGAAGTCTAGAAAGTTCGCCCTGGGAGCTATACTTCTTGGAATGGCCTGGAAACTGTCCCAAATGATGCGCCCTGCTCTAGTCCTCAGTGCTGGTATCTGTCGAACCACTTTGCTGATGAATCTAGACCCCGGATGGATACCCCTGGGGGAATGCGCCCCTCTTCTTCTGGCAAAATGCGTCCTAGTGATTCCACTGTCAGAATCGGACGAGATATGTCTCAAAACGACTGCCTTGGTCTACTGGGAAATGGGTCGAAAGGATTTCCCTGAATCTGGTCTGATGCTCGCTCTGGAACCCCAAATGTGCCCGCCAAAAGTGTCGCACGTCCAAGTCTGGAAAATGCATCCCAGTTGATTCCTCTGTCGGAATCTGATGAGGAACTAGGAAAAAGATGTGCCTTGCCCTCCTCTCAAATGGGTCGGAGGGAAATCTCGGAATTCTCCTTGGATGGGATAAGTCGACTAAAAACCCTCTCAAAAGCTGCGCCCTCACTCTGGATGAATGCGCCCTTGCTGCTGAACACTGTGTAAATGCTGCTGAAGAATGATGGAAGACCTGACTAGGGTGTGTCTCTCAAAACCAAAATCAACCAATTGGTGTCTTCCTCCTGGAATCCACTGAACTATCTCTCCTGAGATGCGCCTCTCTCCTAAATGACAAGTCATAATCTGCATAATCATGAATTAGGTCGCTGGCCCTTCCTTTATAGATTTCCAAAACCCTAAATCATGTTGAAACCCTAATTCACTATTGACTTCCAAAACCCTAAATCACAGCTGAAACCTAATTCACTGTTGACTTCTATTTTTAGCTCATAATGACTTAAAAGCGCTTTTAACCCTTTTTAGCTCAATGTCACTTTCTGAATATAACACCTGTGACTGGAGTGACCTCTAGTAACCCTGTTTACCCCTCTTTGGCCCTGGCTATAGTCTAACGGGGCGGTTTAGACCATTAAGCCTCCTCTCTGGAGCTCCTATTTGGAAAGGGACATTACAGTCCTCCCTTCCCGAAATTGCTTGCTCAAGCAATACCAGTCCAGGGTGCTGCAACACTTGCTCGCTCTCCCAAGTAGCGTCTTCTACTGGAAGCCCTCTCCATCTGATCAAACACTCTTTGATGACCCTGATCCTCAGTTTCCGCTCCTGGAACTCCAAAACCTCCTCCGGAACTAACTCCAACTGTCCCTCCTCATCCAACGGGGGAAGCTCCTCGGATGTGCTAATGAATTGTCCCACTACCTTTTTGAGGCAAGACACGTGGAATACGTTATGAATCTTGCTCCCCTCTGGAATCTCTAGCTCGTAAGCAACCTCGCCTACTTGGCGCATGATCCTGTAATGACCATAAAATCTAGGCTTGAGCTTCTCGGCCCCACTCTTCTTTAGAGATGACTATCTGTAGGGTTGGAGTCTCAAGAAAACCAAATCTCCAACCTCAAAGCTGCACTCTCTCCTATGCCTGTCTGCACTTATCTTCTGTTGGTTTTGCGTCGTCTGCAGGTTCTCTTTCAATAACTTGAGAATCTCCTGCCTCTCTATGATCCAATCCTTGGCCTTGGGAGCTCTTCTCTCCCTGAAGACCAAGTCTACCAAAGTGGGAGCATCATATCCATAAAATGCTCGGAAGGGTGTCATACCAATGGACATGTGGAAGGTGGTGTTGTAGCAATGTTCTCCTAAATGTAACCACTTTACCCACGTTCTCTATTGTCCTCCTACATAGTTCCTCAAATACCCTTCAACCCACTTGTTGACAATTTCGGTCTGCCCATCTGTCTGAGGGTGATAGCTGGTGCTAGGTGTCAACTCTGTCCCCACCAACCGAAATAACTCTCTCCAAAATGTCCCTATGAACTGGTTGTCCCTGTCACTGACGATGTTCTTCGGCAACCCATGAAGTCTGAAGACCTCCCTGAAGAAAAGCTCGGCTACCTGAACTGCGATGTACTCTGTCGGTATGGCATAGAAGTGAGCAAACTTGGTCAATCTGTCGAACACTACATAGATACAGTCCTTACCCTGGACCTTGGGTAGACCTATGATGAAGTCCATAGATATACTCTCCCATTTCTGCTCTGGAATGGGGAGTGGCTGAAGTAGCCCTGCTGGAAGAGCATGCTCTGACTTGTTCTGTTGGCAAGTCACACACTCACTGACGTGTCTCATAACGTACTGTTTGAGGCCTGTTATCTCACGGTTTGTAGGAAAGGTTAAATAGCTTGAGTCAAAGGTAGAAACCGGCGTAACAGGAGCTTCCCCACCCACTGTCACCTCGATGGGGAGCTCTTTCTATTTAGGAGGGCAAGTCCAAGGGAGACGTCCCTAAGTC
>JASDQU010193821.1:11610-28727 GCA_032191745.1 Picea mariana | reverse complement strand
TGAGCTATCATATCATGTCCATATAAGAATACATTACTACACTTAGCATTAACCATATGAACAATAAACAATCACAATGCACAAAGAAACCATAACACAGGATATACGTGGTTCACCCCCAGCCTGGGACTACGTCCACCAACTCTTATTCTCTTTATTATCTTCAGTCAATCATATACATGCACAGATCCATAAGATCCTACTCCGCATAGGACAAGAGACCTGCGCGCACTCAGTCAGATCCTCCTTCCCCGAGTTAGGTTACAGCACTAAGCCTTTACACTATCACTTATAGTCACATGCACTTAGCCTTGCAAGCTTCACACAGTATGCACAAAGCATGTACAACTATCACTTGCACTTAGCACATCATCACACAAATGTCTATATCATCCTTCGTGTCTCTTCTTACATCACCTAGACATCTATTTATACATTACAAAATGGGCATAAACATCCCATGGGCCGACATCCCCATACTCGTTACATAAGCCCAAAGCCCAAAAATCCCTACAAAGGGGCCTAGATTCTGCGATCTCTGCTTCGACTTTCACTCCATCTTCGTCAGCCTGTCGAAGTCCCAAAATAGGTCAAACCTAACCAAGGGTCTCCAAAACTTGGTCAAGGGCCAACAAGTTATGTTAGAATGAAAAGTGAAGAGAAGTTTCATTGACAAAACAAAAGGTGGGATAGGTTCTAATGGGAGGGTCATACTCCTTTGAGGGTAGATTACAGAATTTAAAAATAACAGGGAAATCGTAACACTTTCATATTTCAATATCATTGACCAGAAAAATGGTCAACCATATCTCCCACTTGTAGCAAGTGGATAAGACTAGTTAAGTGGAGTCTTATGGTCAACCATATCTCCCACTTGTAGCAAGTGGATAATCCTAGTTAAGTGGAGCCTTATATTGATGAACTTAATAATAGTAAAATATTACAAATTTCGAGTATAAAAGGGAAAATATATCACAATTTTGAGTTCAAATCTAAATAGTTTGGAATTGATCTATTTTACTACCCCTGCAAGACACTTGTGAATTTTAACATGTTATTAGATCCTACAATTTGAATATCATATATTGATTATATTTTCTATAAAGTATTTGTAGGTTGTCACATCATAGCAAGGTCATGGATGATATTTATGCTACTAAGAAGTCATATTTTTGTATTTTACTACCCTTGCAAGACACTTGTGAATTTCAATATGCTATTAGATCCTACAATTTTAAGATCATATAGTGATTATAGTTTCTATAAAGTATTTGTAGGTTGTCACATCATAGGAAGGTCATATATGATATTTATGCTACTCACAAGTCATATTTTTGAAGAAATTAGTGTGTCTAGACTTGCAAGTCTTGAATCAATGTTTTCACAAGTATTTGAATCAATGTTTTCACAATTATTATGGGTTTAAAGCAGGAGCTTGTGGTGTTCAACAGACACAACTATGGCATGTGGGTATAAGACATGGAGACTTTGTTGAAGAGAAAATCATTATTTCAATTCACAAAAATGGTTGTTCCTAATCCTAAATATGAACATGCAAAGTTCATGGTTAATTGGAAGAATTATGAAACTATAGGTGTTATGGAGCTTACATCTCAAGGGAGATTTGATTTCATACCAATGGAATCGATTGATTGGATGAAGTCTAGAAGAAGCTAAAGAAGTTGTTGGACAAGGTTGATGAAAAATAGGTTATACAACTTGAGAAAGGGTTGATCTCTCAAGAACCTCTCTCTTTCACTAAGTTTGATGTAGCACCACCATTTGTAAATTAGCACTTATTGTTATGTTTTCATCATGTGTCAACATTTATTATTTTGAGATAACATTATCTAGATACATTATTGGTCATGTTTTGATTTTAGGGACCTTTTTAGTACCTTGATATTCATTTGATATATGTTCATTTATGATTGTCTTGTGTTATGCATTGATTATATTCTACTATTGAAATTTGCATACATTGATTGTATTACAATGTCGATGTCTTTCCATTTACCATATTATGGTGTTGTATTTAATGAATGAAGAGGAATATAGTTGTTAATAAATTATTATGGTTATTGATCCAGATTGGATCATTATATTATTTTTCATCTATCTCGATGCTTTCAGAGTGGAAAAACATTGGAGGAATCAGCTTGCAAGGTCATTTAATGGTAGGTCCCAGTTTAGAAAATTGGGGTTTGAAACCTTCTAGAGTCATTTTGAGACAACAAATGGAATTTTGGGGGGTCAAAACTTTCCTAATGGAAACTAGGTCCCCTTAAATCTATTCTACACATCAATACCTTTCCAATGGTGCAAAAATCATGTCAATTAGAGCTTGTATGCAAAAGTTATGCCTCCTACAAGTTGACCTACTGTGTTGACCACCATGGTATGAGAGGATGTCACATCAGCCCCCATTAATCATGCATATGGGGCTAGCCACGTATGTAATTTCAAGAATATTCTATAAGGTCCTAAACCTTATCACAATTGAGGGTTTAGGAAGTCGAAACCCTACCCCTAGATGGCTATCTGACTATGTTAAATATTGGGCCGCTAGGAGGAGAAGGGGTTCCATTCTATGTTATTATATTTTGTTCCATATCAGAGTAGAACAACTGGGAGTGGGAAATTAGAGAGCATAATAAAGGGGGTTAATCTTATGTAGTAGCCTAATAGGCCACATGTCTCAGGTAACTCCATAGAGAGTGTCTTTTCCTTTGTACTTGCATGATTTCCTCACCTTCTAGCTAGGTTTTATCCCATAAGGGTTTCCCATAGCAAATCTTTGTGTTATTTTGTGAATGGTGTGTAATTGTATTTTATTGTTCTTTATTTTCCACATTTTAACTATTTCATGCATAAGCATAAAATCGGTAACTAAATATTATCAAAATCTAAAGGAATTCAACCTTCATAGTGTAGATTTCAGTTTTATTTATGAGATTTGTTTTGATGAACTATTCTAGTAGAATATCCACAGTTGTTTACAGATCACATTGGTATTAGAGTGAGGTTTTCTTTGGTTATTTGTGGATATTTGCAGGGATCTAGGAACCTTTTTAAGAAGAAATTCATAGAACCATAGCCATGGCTGACGAGTATGTTCATAACAACCCTCGAGTTTCAACACAAGAGAAATTTGTGAGGATGGAAGAGTAAGGAACTGACATATCGTGTAATATGTCCCTCCTCATGGTGGCTCTAGCAAGCAAGCTTGGACCATTCCTGTGGGTTTACACAATCATCTATGAAAGCAGGTGATGCTCTTCAAGCCAAGGATAGTGTATGAGGCATGTGTACAAGCAAAATACCTGGAAAACATAGGACAAAAGAAGGGGTTTCCAAGTGGTTCTAAACATAAAGAGTACCAGGGAGCTTCCAAGGAGGGGAAGAAGAAGTGGAAATGGGGAAAATATAAGAAGACAACAACCACTACACATCAATGAAAATATCCCAAAAACCATTGCAACATTGATGGTCACACTGAGGAAAAGTGTTGGAAACTACATCAAGAGATGAACCCGAAGAACCGCAAGAAGGACGGAAAGAAAAATAACCTCCTAGCCAAAGATTCGAGCAATCAGGTTGAAAGTAGCTCTAATGTGGATGAAAAGATTGTCTACACATCTATGCAGAAGGAGGTGAATCTGAGTATCCTTCATCATCGGGAAGAGAAATATATAACCAAGCTCTTCCACATCAATATTCAGGTCAATAAGACGAAGATAGATGTTATGTTCAACTCTAGTTCGCAGGGTAATCTCACAGTAGCAGATTTGGTCAACAAACTTGGATTGGAAGTTCACAATCATCCTAGCCCTTATGCATTGGGTTGAGAAAACAAGTGTATATGTTAACCTTGTACAATAAATTACTACAAATGGATTCTTAATAAAGACATAAAAGATACAATGGCACACACTCATGCACATTACATGGAGATTTTACCGTGGAAACCCAAACTAGTAAAACCATCAACATGTTTAGAGTCACACCTCTAATATTTGATTCATAATATATATTCATTACAATACAATATATATATGATCCCACCACATCCAATACATCTAATCCATTGAACCAAATTACTCAACAACCCTAATTCCTAAACCAAAATTAGAAAACAATCAGTGAAAAACTGCTAGAAACTAGGTTTGGTCATGCAAAGAATATAACATATGCGCAACATTCTCCCATTTGTTTATTTCTTTTCATATATGGGGCTACATGATTACATAGTCAACAATATAGAGCAACAATTCCCATTTCTTCTATACACCAAGAGAACTTTTCAGTGCTTAAAAACTTTGTCAACGGATCTACAACATTCTTCAAAGTGTCCACCTTCATCAACAAAACCTTCTTGTCTTCAACCATGTCTTTCACAAAGTGATATTGAACATAAATATGCTTTGTCTTTGAATTATATGTTGAGTTCTTCGCCAAGAAGATTGCACTCTGACTGTCACAATCTATCCTTACAGCTTGTTGTACCAACCCAATACCTCAACACAATCTTTGTAACCATATTGCTTCCTTTCTTGCATAAGTGGTTGCCATATATTCAACTTATGTAGTTGAGAGTGCCACTATATCCTGTCTTTTACTCATCCAACCGATTGCTCCTTGAAATAGGTTAAACACATACCCACTTGTAGATCTTTTGTGGTCCATATCTCCAGCCCAGTTTACATCAACAAACCCATGTATATACAACACTTTGTCCAATCTTGGCCTTCATTGGTCGCACAAACCATAACTAGTAGTGCCATGCAAATACTTGAAAACCCTCTTTACTATTGTCCAAAGCTCCTTCCCTAGTTTTGACATATACCTAATCAAAACTCTCACTGCATGTGTAATGTCTGATCTAGTACATACCATTGCATACATCAAACTGCCAACCGCACCAGCATACAAAACATATGACATGCCATCTTCCTCTTCCTATGTCTTTGGGAATTGATCCACATATAAATTTACAACTATAGGAATAGGAATCCTGACCATTTTACATTCTTTCATATTAAACCTCTGCAATATTGTCTCGGAATATGTCCTCTAATTTAACCAGAGTTTCTTGTGTGTATGATTTCTTTTGATTTCCATGCCCAAAATGAAATTTTCAGCGCCAAGATCCTTCATGTCAAATTTAGAGGACAAATGAGTTTTCACATCCTTGATAATCTTCTTGTTGTTTCCTATCAGCAACATACCATCCACATACAAGACCAAATAAATAATATGATCATTGATTAATTTGAAATACACACATTAATCTGCTTTGCTCCTACTGTAACAAGGTTTATCATGAACCCGAGCCAAACCCCTAGCCACAAATGTGTCCCCCTGAAGCCAATAAATGCTCTAATACAAAATGTAGATTTTTCCCTTATATAATAAATTATTGTAGGTCTATTATATTAAACAAAAAATAGAAATATTATAGAAAATACCCTCGGAACAACAAAATGTAGAGAACCACAACAAAAAAGAATACCTTTAATGATCAAAAGCAATGTTCACTTGCCTCTTCAAGGGGGAAACCTCCACCAAAGCAGTGCTCTATTACAATAACTCTCAATACAAATCTTTCTCATGCCTCCTACTCTTATTTATACTAATTCTATCTTCGAAAGAACATTCTAGAGAAAGATCTCTCTAGGAGCGGAAGCTTCTATTGGGTATTCTTACATTGACTTGTCCACATTTATTAAATAAGCCTTATTAACTAATGTCGGCCTTTATTACATGTTACAGAATGGTGACCAGCCCCCAGGTGGCATCTTCTAGAATTATATATTTCCACTAAACTAACACTTCCTTTATGGTGCACTAATGAATATGACGCTCTCGTTGGTCCAAGATTGTTTGTGGTTGCAACCAAATGGAACCTTCTTCATCCAAATCAGTGAGATTGGTTTGAGTTTTTCACTTAGTTCCAATAACTCTCATTAATCATGAGACATGAAAAACATGATGGAGATTAGAATGACTGGGAAGAGCTAACTAGTAGGCCATGGGCCCCACTCGCTTGAGAATTGTATAAGAACCATAAAATTTGGGAGCACGTTTCTGACAATGTTCATTTTTTAGTGAAGTCTGCTTATAAGTTTGCAGACGAAGAAACACCTAGTCCCCTTCAGCAAATTGACGTTCATAACGACCTTGATATGCTTGTTGCTTCATGCAATTTTGAGCCATGACCAAATTGTCTTTGAGGGTATGGAGAATGGCTTGGAGGTAACACCATGTCCGGATCCTCTCGGAAGTCAACACCAGCATAGCGGAACTACAATATCACCTGCGGCATCCGCCGCCACACCCGCGCCACCTTAGCTGTGAAGAAGTGGTCGCCCTCGCCACCACCGTGGCGAAGAAAAATAGTCGACCACCGCTTTAGTCGCGGCTCTCGCGCCCCAGGCACACCCAATAAAATCCTAGGGTGCAACATAGGCACCCTCTCCAAAAACCAGGCCAATAAGATGGACCCAAAGGAAAACTCTTCTGTATCCATGGACCGACAGTGGTCCAACAGCCCTACCATCCTGGCATGCAGCGTAAGCCCCCAGGAGAAGTGCTCACCAGCCAGTACCCTCTCCATCACACACAGCTGACCACCATTGATTTGTTGTGTCGCAAGGGACCCATATACTCTCACAATCATCGTTGCTATACAGCGATGCGCTAGAGCATCCATCGCCCTAATGCTCACAATAGTGCCCGCCATAAAGTTCGCCCCTGAACAGTACCTCTGGCCCACTGCCACTAGCGCCACATCCCTAGGTAACACCGGCTCCATCGATAGAGGCGTTCCCCGAAACGGGAGCCCAATCAAAAAATATATGTCCTCCACCACAGTGAATACAATCTGCTCCCCTCGCACTAAGAAACAATGCAGGTCCGGACTCCACATCCGGATAAGGAACTATAGGAGATACTCTTGCGCCCATATCAACAGGCACTCAAAGAACTTCAGTAGCCCACAGGCTGCCAAAGTAGCATGTACCCTTGGATCCTCAATCGCCACAGCATCTCTCAGCTGGGACCAATCCCGCTCTCGCCAACCAATGGGCATCGTGCAAAATGATCGCATGTAGCCACATAAAACAGTCCTAAGTTAGCCAAATGGACCATAAACAACATTAAAAAGATAAGTTTTACACCCGTCAACCTTGCCTCCAAGGCACGGCTGTTTAACCCACTGGTGCACACACATGCGCGTCTATTCACTCCACAGGCGTGCACATATGCGCGCCTATCCACTCCACAGGCGTGCACTCAGGCGTGCCTGTCCATCCTTCAGGCGTGCACGAGTGCGTGCCTGCTCAGCATACAGGGGTACCTTCATGCGCCCCTGTCACGAACACATGCGTGCATTAACGTGCGCTTGTCCAATACACATCCACGCACACATGTACAGTTGTGCAGCCAACAGGCACGCACATAGTGTGCGCCTTTGTCCCCCTTACAGGTGGCCCCATGTGCACCTATCCGGTGGGCAGGTGCGCACTTGTGCACGCATAATTCTAGATCGCCTGTGCACGTGGGGGCCCACACCCATAAAACCCCCTGTACGCCCCTCCGTACATCCCCTGCCCAAAAATGGAAACCCTAATTCTATGCAGGATGATCAGACCACTAACCTGAAGCTCGCTGGTCCTCGATTGGATGCCTCATCCTCCTAGAATCTCCAAATCTCCTCTAAAAACTTCTTGTCCAGTCACTATAGTAGCAAGTACAAATGAGGTGGCAATGTGGGACCTACAGCTATATATAGGCCTTTTTCGCCAAACTTCCACTCACCATGCCAGGAGCTCCAAGTTTCCATTTCTCGATCTGTCTTCAGCCACGAGATCAGCATCCCGTCATCTACATCACGACAGTCCCTGGGCCTCTTTTCATCCTGAGCCCCTGGGACGCCATTTTTTCATACCCCGACCAGGTACGCATGCTCATATTTAAAAATTATCAAATAAAATGCTCGTATGTTCGATTCTCTTCAGATATTGTTCACATCGGGTATTTAAGTTTCATGTGTGTAGGTACTTGGTCATCATACATCAATGCAACCCCTTCAGGTATATACTCAGCACTGGCATGTAGTCATTCCCTCTGAATCTCACTTGCATCTCCAATCACACCCTCTGACATTTGCCTCTAGGATCCCCATTTCTAGCTCTGCAGTACCAACACCTTCATTTGCATCTTCGGTACTGTCACCCGGTAGCACACTCCCCCACATGAGTTGTCCCATTCATAGCACCCTTTTGCACATTTTCACTCATGTTTTTTTTCAAAACCCTTTAGGGATGGGAGTCCCGATAGTCTTACATCATGTCGTGAATCAACCACATACTCCTTCTCCTCATTTTGCTAGCTTTCCCAACGGACTCCTAGATTATCTCTTCAAGGTTCTATTTTTTGCCTGCACCTCTGCAGTATCATGAACCCTCCATTTCATCCACAATCGGTTTTCCCATCTGTAAATTTCCCTTCATTTCACCTACCTCATACAGAAACCCACCGATGGGGCCCCCACCCTCCACCAATTCTCCAAGAAAATTATGCCCTACCCGGGCTGCATTGGGGCACCCGTTTCTGTATTTGTACACTTATCCCAAAGTATTCTTTATTTATTGTACAAACGCCTTTGTTTCCATCATTTACATTACCTGTTTTAACGTCACCTTTGGCGGCTTTCTTCCCTTTTTGGCTAAAGCAACCCATGTCGCCCTTGGCTTGGGCACTACTTATCATCTACCCTTGACGACATCGTCCATATATTCAGAGTATCCCACTGGCCATTTACCTCTGCCCTCTGAGTTTGTTCACTTTGTCCCACCTCTAGCACAACTTATCCCTTGTCTTGTTGTCCCCCTGACACTCGACCTCATTGAACGGTTGCGGCCACTTTTACCTCACATATACCCCAACCAAGGGCAGTCTTAAGTCTTCCTACATCTCGACTTCATCCATGTACCTCTTCCAAATTCTTAAACTCACCTAGTAGATTTCACGAAGCCCTTTGCTTCTGGGATTCGCGTCCTCCTTTTGTCAACATCAGCACATTTTTCCAGAAGGGCGACAATATCTTGACTCTCATTACCTTACCAATGAGAGCTCTCGGACGGCACAGAGAGAACCATAATTGCTCCCTGTTGTCATTGACTCCCATAACATTCGATGCCAACACTTTCTCATGTTACGGTGGGTCTTACTTTGCGACTCTTGCAGTTATTTCTTATATTTGTCGAAGACCTCTAAACTTGGCTAGGCTATCAATGCCTACAAAATCCATGATAATTCTTACATATCTCACTGCTTACTGTTCAGAGTATGTTCCTCCACAGAATTGTCTTCTTCCTTTATCACGATCGCCCCCGAGGGCGCTATAGTTGTCTACATCAACACTTCATTCCTCTTTTTTGAGTTACATGACACGAGCATGGGGCATGCCCGCCTCGTTTGTACACAGTTTATTTTTACACACCTTATGGAAGGTTGGGTTCTACAGGTTCCCTTCTCCCTTCAATGGGGAACTCTTGAAAACCCCACTATCGCTCTCTCTTACAACAACACTCTTAGTAGAAGAAACATTGATGGATTTCGGCTATACGTATGCTCCTAACCTCATCCATCAAGGGGCATCTGTTATCACTGAAATTTCATCTGCAAATGGTTACAAGAATTCAGCATCGCCAAACAGTTATGAGGTCACCCATGGACTAGAATTAACACAAAAGCATTTCCAAAGGGTCAAAAACTATACAAATAGTGCAAAAATTAAAGGGCCTTATGAAGACATAGGGTGCACGCACACATGCGCAGAACAGAAACACAAGATTCGCGCACATGCGCATGATGCGAGACTGTTGACGCAAAAAGATTTGCACCTGAGAAACGACGCATTTATGAGAGTGGTCGGCCTCCCACCCACTTTTGGTTCAGCTTCCAAGTTGATTTGACACTCAAATCTGGACTGGATTTGACTGGGTGGCTGGTCAAAGACCTAGAAATTCCCTAATTAGCCTCTTTACACACTACAAACTAGTTGGGAAATACCTCAAAGGAATGCTATAAAAAGGCCATGGATACACTTCATTTTTCAAGGAATTCATAGCAAAGTTGTGCTGCCATTATTCTCTTGAAGAATCTTCTATCCTTGCCAAGAGTATACTTGCATCATTGCATTGGACAATCCATCTCACCCCTTGAGTGGATTAGCAAAGAATTCTTTCACCATCTTCATTTTCATTTTCAAAGTTGTAAGAAGGGCTTATTTGTGGGGGTCCAAGAGCCCTCCCTTGGAGGAAGAAGGGACTCATATTCCTCTTGCTTCTGGGTGTTTTCTTTCACTGGTGACATGGGTCTCATTGTTTCTTTTGTCCTTATGTCCTTATGTCCCTATGTTTATCAATTTAGTTGTTGTTTTATTTCTTAGTTTAATTCTTAGTTGTTGTTTTATATTTCTTTCTCTAACCCTTTTCCTTGTTGTTGTCCTTCTTAGAAAACCCAAATAAGCTTGCAAGCACCTTTATTTTTCTCACTAAGGTGACGAAAGAGGCGCAACAGATTGGCGACTCCACTGGGGAAAGGTATCAATTTCCTACCCCATTTGGGTTTTTCTAGCTCTTCTTTTGGTTTATTTAACTTGTAGGTACATTAACCAGCCTAAGCTGACCTGCCAATCATCCAATTCCAAGCTGAATTGAGAGAATTCCATCCGAAATTTTCATTCACGGTCGTGTGTCACCTATGCGCGGGTTTTGTGCCCCACAGATGCGCATCGTGCGCACATGCGCCCAACTCACATTTTTGTTCTGCGCACGTGCGCCCATTAACTCTTTTCGGTCTGCGCACATGTGCTCTGTGCGCCTCTGTCTCCACTGAGACTCGCGCACCTGTGCTAAAAATTCACATTGTAAGGTTCTTGAGATTTGGGAAAGGCCCTTATCCTTCTTAAAAGTGATTTTATGCATGTTTTAAAGCTGCACCACACTTAGTCCCCTCTTCATATAAAGGGGTTAGTCAAAACACATAGGCACTTAAGGGGTTAAAATCATTATTTCCTCTTTTGCTTTCATTTTCGCCACATGGATAGCTTGTTTTGACTCAAAATATAAGTTGGAAATCACTTTTAATCACATTTAACTTGCATTGGGACTAGAAGTTGGATAACAACCGCTTAGTATGATCTTCTCTCACACCTCCAAGCGACCTTGAGAATCAGAAAAAGATTGTGAAACAATTTCATCTCCCTTAAGAAGATTAAAACCTTTAGGAGAGGACACAACCCTTCTTGGGAATCCTCTTACTTTATTTTTTCAAACACATCTTAAGATTGTAATAGGCCCATACATGCCCACATGTCACAAAGATAGGATAGTGCTTGAAATTTACTTTCTTAGATCAAATCACTAGGGAAGTTTAAAGGTTTTGTAACGGTCCCATACATACCCACATGATCACAATCTAGGATAGTTTCAAAGCTTTTCTTAGATTAAATCACAATAGGGAGTTAAAGGAATAGTAATGGACCCACATGTCCACATGCTAGCTTCCTAGGGACTTTTGAATTACGCAAGGTTGTACCAAAGGCACTTAGTTAATTAGGTAATCAACACTTGTAAGGACCAAGCGAAGTCCACATGCATCAAGGTGACACCTAATTCATTAAAAAATTGGCACACTTTCACTCATTCACACACAAAAGTCACTTATAACTCACATAGCTTCTTCTTGAAACGTGGAGTTCAAAGTAACTTTCCTCCAAAGGGATTCCGAAACACCCCACCCTTTTCTTGACGAAACTATGCACTCCCATTTTAAATTCAGCAAGGTTGGTTCACACCCCCAACCTCTCAAAACAACTACATCTAAAAAAAATTCTAAAAACTCACTAAGTTTTCCTCCACAGGAGGTGCCAAAAGAAATTTTTTAGTCTAGGTAGGATTTCGGGGATAGGCATCCAAATAACTCCCCGTCATCTGGTTCTCACATTGTCAAAACCATAGAAGTTGTCAAATAGGGAACTGAAAATCCTCCAAGTCAAGTGTTCCTAACACCATAAGGCAGGGAGATACTCATGAAGGGTTGAAGGCCAAGGTTTGGTTGTTCTGTGCATCCCCCCTTGAGGCACCCACCTCTTGGATGGAATCCAGCCCGTGACCCATTTCATAGGCCGAAAATCTAAATGATGAACTTTGACCGAGGTACCTAGTGACCAAATTTTAGGACATCTACCCAGGTGGAAATTGTGGGCTGCAATTGCACCTTGATCAGATTTTGTGTGGCTATTGGTAAATATCGCCAGCTCTTTCGGGATATGCCCCCTTTACCCCTCATTATAACCGATTATTTCATCCTTCACTAGTTTCTCTTTCGGTGACTTCAGACCCCACTGTTGAGTACTATTGGAAGGTCCAGTGCTATTTGAGAGGAAGGATGTTACGTCTTTTAGGACACGAGCATTTGTTTTCTTTGATTCCCCACGCGGACAAAACCCACTTACCCACATATATGCTTCTTTTTCAAACCACTTTACGTATGATGCACTTCTGATTACATTTTGATTTGGATATATATATTGTGTAACGTTCAAAATTTGCAACAAAGGCTCTTGTTTCTTTATTACTCTCACCACCATTTGCACACATTCACTCAGCGAGTTGGACATCATAGGGGACCCACAGAATCCCCGTCATTCCCGATGCTTGCTAAACCTCCATCCTATATTAGGGGGAGTGTCTGGTCTTGCCCACTCATCGGCACCACCGTCTCACACTCCTGTGAGTGCTACTGTCTTAGGATCAACATTGCTTGGTTCCACATTACTTGGGTCCACTTCCCAAGTCCCCCCATCCACTTGCTCTCCTTTACATGGAAGCGGAAGACCAACTTCCTCTTAAGGGGGAAGTACCAACCCACCTAGCCCCCCTCAAGGGTCAGGTTCACAGCACACTTACACCATGGTTGGAGCTAATCCTCCCCCCCCCCACTACAGATGCCATATTTGGCCTCTCTTAACATACCAGATCTAAGAAAACTCACCAATGATCCTATATTGCATGACCCCACATGGCCTGCAATGCCCACCAAACTACCTTCAGACATCCCCAAATTTGAAGGAAAGGCAGGAGATGACCCTGCCAACCATGTCATGACTTTTCACCTATGGTGCTCTTCCAACAGCATTATGGATGATTCTATCAGATTGTGATTATTTCAACGCACACTCACTGGCCCATCAGCCAAATGGTATGTAGATGAAAAATCAGGGTCCCATGCAACTTTCAAGTCATTGGCCAAAGCGTTTTTGACCTTCTTCCAATTACCAATCCGCCATGACAATGGTCTGGAACTACTCTCTAATTTTAAACAAACCTCAGCCACACATATCACTGATCACATTCACGAGTGGCGTAGGCGACGTAGATTGTGCAAAGCAAAAACCACCAAACAACGGTGTCTTGACTGGTTTCTTAGATCACTTGTCTCTCTCCTTGGTAAGGATGTAGCTTCCAAATTCCCTCAATCAGAAGAAGAATCCATCAGTAAGGCTCAACAATACGACCTCATCTATTCACAGTTAGGGTACTTATACACTGTACTTCCTGATCTCCCAAAACCTGTGTCGTTTGGCCAAGACAAACCTGGGATGTCTCACTCAGCAGAAGGACTGATTGGTAATACCACTCACCACGGTCCACAACCCCAACAACCACCAATGTATGGAACACCTCAATACCCGCCGACATATGGGGGCACCTCTTATTACCCCCCACCCCCTTATCAACAACCATACCCTGTTTCTATGCCTCCACCCATCAGTGGGCCACCGCCGACACCCCCCATACAACCACCTATTCAAACAAGTTCTGGTACCCCCTCTACCTCAGCTTATAGTACTAGTGAAAGAACCACACCTTMCTATGTACCTTACGAATCGTTACCCCCACAGAMTCCATACTTTCCATTTCCTGGTCCCCCATAAACCATGGCTCCCCCACACCTCATGTTGGGGTGAATTTTGTTCAACCCTCTCTCATTCAGCAATATCAAAATTTCGAACAGTTGAATACGGMAAATCCGACCCATCCATCGAATAATGCCAAAAAGAAAGGAAGAAACAGGAACAACAACAACCCAGGTCAAGGTGGGAATCAACCCCAGCAKAACCAACCTACTGGGGGCAACCAGAACCAAGGGAATCAGAACCTCCAGGGGGACAATAACAATAGGCATCAAGGGAGAAATAACAATAATGTTAAAACCAACTTCCCTTGTGCCCTTTGTGGTGAKTTCGGTCATTATACTCATCATTGCCCCCAAATCGTTGATTTCGAATGGCTGAAAGACTCAAGCAGTCTACCCCATCCTCCAACACTGCCTGCCCCTCAACAGACCCCACAACAATACGTGCAACAACCCCCCCCCGCACCGCCGTGCTAATTAATCCTATTCCACAGCAAGGTGTGATAAACACCCAACATGACATGCAGCCTCCCCCACCTCAGGTGGGACAGTACCTCAACCCAAACAATCTAGCAAATCGCACGATCCTCCTCACTAGTGAGGAAGAAATCCTTCTGCAAACACGTAATCGTCAGTATCATGCACCTACTGAGTCCCCTTCCATTCCTCCAGAGACACTCCCCACACCAACGGTACTCCCGTTGGTGATCCCTCGCCCTAACACAGAACCCCCTCTTCGCATCCCTCGCATCCCATTGCACAGGAATGTCCACAACCCACAGGCTAGGGCAGCTCATAATTACAGTTTGTTTGATGACTTAGCACAATCCCCAACTTCCATGTCAGTCTTAGAAGTCCTTCAGACTTGTCCCACTCAGCGGAAATCATTACTTTCCGCCTTGGGGGTAGTCGACCCGCAGATACTCAACTCATTACCTTTGATCTCGACAGTGGAGAACCTCGCCTTCCCGCTTTGATCGCTTTTCAAATTCTAGTGAAAATACGAAACACTATAGTTCACCAGTGTATCATCGATGAAGGTGCATCTACATGCATTATGTCCAAATCTGTATGGAAGAAACTTGGTTCCCCCGAACTCATACCCTCTACCATTACCTTACGAGCTTATGACGGCTGACCATCATCTCCTGAAGGGCTCTTCTAAAATGTGCCCGTAGAACTCGGGGGCAAGACTATTCTCATTGACATTGAAGTTATCGATGCCCCACTCGATTATAATAACCTGTTCGGACATAGCTACATGTACGCTATGAAGGCAGTTGCCTCTTCCGTCTTTCAAACAATGATGTTCCCTCACAATGGGAAGATTGTTACCATTGACCAAGTCTCACATTACGAACCTAACGTGTCTGCCAACATTGATAACATTATTCCTCTCATCCACATGAGTCATGACGCATACCCACTCATCGAAATGGGTCTCAAAATTTTCAAAGATCCATCATTGTTAGGAACTTACCATGGAGCACCACCGCTTCTTCATCCTTCCAATCAAGTATGCATTGTATCATCTAACGGAACTAACATAGAGGATACCCTTCCTCCCATGGAGGCTTCTATCATATCTGACATCCCACTAGTCGCAGAACTCCCCCCTCACGAGCCTCCTGCAAACTCGTCGACCCCGCTAGTCCACGATTTCACCCCTCCCTGAGGCCATATCCCAGTTTGGGAGACAGTTACCCAAGCCATCACTCAAATCCCCTTGTTTTACCCTCCACCTGGTGTCGAAGCTTTCCAAGTATCTGCAATGCTTACCCTCCCTAATATGGTGTTAGCAATTCCAGTTTGGTATTTACATCCACCCGAGATGGTCCCTCGACCATCCCTTGCCCCCCAAACGGAAGGAATCCCAATGACGATTCCCATACTCACTCCCACCATACCCTCTACACCCCCACTCACTACCCCCCCTGCCACAGATGGGGGCAGGAGAAAGAAGAAGGATCCCACAACTCCACTTCCCCCACGCGTCCAACCCCCTTGTGCGCTATGTGAGAAAGATGGACAGCAACCCAACAACTGCCCATCTCTACCAGAGTTACGAAATTTGATTCCACTCAATCAAACTCCCTCAACACTCGCCATTATAGCTAGTACTACTGCTACCACCCCTCATTCAAGTAGTAAAGGGTTGCGAACCAAATTCACTTGTGCTATATGTTTAGAATATGGCCATTATACCCACCATTTCTCAACACTACCACGCTTTCGAAAAACATTAGCCGCAGTATGCCAAAGTTTCCAGAATGAACCCACTCTAGCTACATCATCCCTACCAAAAATCACTGACATCCATTATGTCACAACTTTAGTCAATGAACGTATGAGATTCCCTTTCTCTCTATGTGAATCCTTAGATCATTTTACATACCAGTGTCCTATGATCATTGAATACAGGCAACGCCAATTGATCCTTCTTCAAAGACCCATAGAATCGATGGTTGACCTTACCTCATCACTAGAGATTCTTCATCTCATTTCTCCCGAACCCGAGGCCCTCCCCACACCTCTGTGGTTCTTGGATGACTTATCCGAGGATTCACCCCCAAATCCCCCCAATTCTCCCGCTCATTTCCCTACGGAAGTTTTACATCCCACTACCACGGGTACTCATCAATACTTTGATATTTGGTTTATGTCAAGCAAACCATCTCAATTTCCTTGCATTGTTCCCCCTGCTTCTTCATTACCAGGGGGCAGCCACCCGACAACAGTCACCGATACAACTCTTCACAACCCATTGTATTCCCGCCAATTCCACTGTGATGAGGAAATACTAGAAGAGTTAAACAACCCTGACTACCCATAGGATGCACTACACCACTGAGCACTCTTCTTTTCACAAGAATCCTCCATGCCTCCTAACCAACACCCCATATACGCGGTGGAAACCAAGTATTTTATCCCATCAGGGCATATCGACTGGTCCAACAACCCCATTCCTGCCCCAGATGCTTTTGAAGAAGGCTGTTAGGACCACATATTGTACCCTTTTTGCCCATACTTTTTGCCATTGTTATACCCTTCATCACCTTTATTTAGACTTATATTATCATTCCACCTGATCATTCCAAGGTACACAACGTCCTTTCTCATTACTACAC
>JASDQU010193820.1:4508-19500 GCA_032191745.1 Picea mariana | reverse complement strand
ACAGAATGGAAACCCGACTCTGGAACAAAACCATTGCATAGGTCAAGGTGCAGTGGAAACATTTTGGCCCAGATGAGGATACATGGGAAATGGAGGATTCCATGAGACAGGCATATCCGATTTTGTTTACTTCTGTACATGTAATTCATGTTAGTAGATAAGAACATCGAGGACGATGTTCCCTTTTTAGGGGGAGGGAATTGTAAAACCCTGTTTCCCCCAGATTGTAAATATAACTGAACTGGCCAAGGACTATGGCAAACTCATAAGTATGAATATGTGATGTAAATGGACCTGCAGGAAGAGGTCAATGAATGTGAATAATATTTTTAATTTATTCCAGGACTGCTGAGAGGGGATGTGTAGAAAAGATACCACGATGGCGGTGGAAGGCCCCTGAAAAGGTAGCGTTAACTTCCACCTTGAATGAAGATACCGTATTTGGACTCCACTGGCCCGGAGAACCAAAAGCGCCTCGCTGGCCCCCAAAATTAATCTCTCGCAGGCTGGTAGGCGGGTGGCTTGATGAGGGATGGGATGGTGAACCACCCATCCATAGAGCCGTTAGGCCTGATTGGCATGAGGGTAATCGTGCCACACGCAACCTCGCGAGAGGATAAGACGTATGGCAGAAGCAATTGAGGGGGGGATGCGAGGGGAACTCTAGCAGTTTTTACGCAGAGAGTAAGTGATCGCCGAGGGGAAGGATTGCAACCTTTTCTCCTGGGCACTGGCAGACAGAGAGACGCAGGTCTCAGAACATCGTGGTCTCAGCTTGGGGGTGGCTAGTGGTAAATCCAGTAGGAGTCGCCAGGGATGATTTTAAGGATGCAAAATTATTTTAAAATGTAGAAACCTTGGTGAATCTTACTAATCCTTCATATGCCAACTATAAATGTTTGGTGATATTTTTGTAAAAATATTCAAATTTCTAAGGATTTAATATAGTATTTATAAAATTTTGGCGATTTTTACGGTAAAATAATTTTATCCTATAGAATTTGGGCGAATCATTTTTAAAATAGTGAATCTCGTTTTTGGAAAAACCATGGAAAATTAGCCCATGAGCGAAATTTAGCCCCTAAAATCATCCATGGGAGTCACTACGCCTACGATTGGGTGGAAACGAGCACCCCTCTCAACAGTTGTACCCATTCCTGAAGTTATTTCTGATAAGTGTTTTGTTCATATTGCATCTTAAAATTTATATGCTATCATATATGCTCATAGACCTGTGGAATTGTAAATGTTTTCCTGTGTAAGAATGTCTGTGCAGAAATTGATAAGAATGAGTAGCTATTAGTTCATAGAATGGTGAAATTGTAAATGATTTCAGCATAAGAGTGTCTGCGTAGTGTTTGATATGATTGAGTTGATATATGCTCATCACAAAGGAAACCATGCACAAATTACGTTGATAAATAAATCTAGTTATGCTTAGATTGAGCTAAGTTAGGCTCCCATCCTGTCCTTGGAAAGCTGTTTCCCCTATCCGTCTCCAGGAAAGCCCTGAAATAGATCTCCAGTAGAGATTCCCTCTTTGGGGAAGGGATACTTAGCCATTCTCGAGAAGGTCTTCAAGGAGGAAGAAATCGACGGTCAAGATCTTACGGAGAAGATTGACAAAATCCATTCAACCGTCAGATCTCGAGAAGTTGCGCCGGGGTTAAACCCTAGTGTGTAGAGGAAGAGTCTCGGAGAAGTCATCGGGCTATCACGGTCATCGGGGTTTTGTTAAGGCAGAGAATCGAGACCTTGTGATTCTCGAAATCCCGAGAAGGAATCCTAGCAGTTGATCTCGGTAGGACACGTGTCAGAATTCTGGGAAGTCATCGGGATATCAGGGTCATCGAGGTTTTGTTAAGGCAGAGAATCGAGACCTTGTGATTCTTGAAATCTCGAGAAGGAATCCTAGCCATTGATCTCGACAGGACATGTGTCAGCATTCTGGGAAGTCATCGGGATTTTGGAGGCATCCGGGTTTTACAGGTCGAAGAGAACTGAGACCTTTTGAGTTTCGAAACTCCGACGGAAAATCTTAGCCCTTGATCTCAGTATGAACACGTGGCAAGAGATCCCGAAGAGTCGTGAATCGAAGAATCAAGGTTTTCGGAGACAAGAGACTTGTGCATGTTGAAATCGTGATCTGCGATTTAACGACAAGATCAGAACCGTCCATCTGAGGGACAGGTGTCGGAGATCAAGCACCCATCAGCATATTTTCAATCGGGAAATTGGAGTTCTTGAGAGCAAGGGAAACAGGACATCGAAAGTCTCAAAACCCCGAGACATAATTGGGACCATCCATCTGGAAGGACGCGTGGCAAAGGAACGGGCGCCTTCGGCACTTTGTCCATCGGGATATTGGAAATTCCGGTGACAAGTGATCTGGGCATTGGGAAATCGCGATCAACCAAACCCCGATGAGTGGGGAACAATTGTCAGCATAAGCAGGACTAAGGATAGCATCGTAGAGGAGGACAACTGTCAACTAAATGAAGAATCGGGATTTGGATGATCGGGAATCCCGAGGGTGTATACACTTTGTCATTGGAAAACCCGTAAACCCAAGGGGTATGACTGCGGTCACGGAGTAACGGTCACGTGGACCAGGGCTTAGCCAGGAGGGCTGAAGCGCATCACAAATCAGAAAATCGTGAGTTCCGTGGACATAAACATTGTGTTATCGTAAACATCGAAATCCCGATGGGAGGTTATACGGCTGCAGTCATATGGTAAGTGGTTACATGGACCATTGCATAGCAAGGGGGCTAGCCAGTGTAAAGTCGCGTCGAGAGTCCAGAGAACTTGTGCATCATGACACTTAAAGGCGCCAAACCCCGATAGGATCAGGTGACTGTGGTCATATGAACGCAGGTCACGTGTACCAGCAGTATGCTAGAGGGGGCTGGGAAAAAGGGGTGCATCAGAAATTTGTTCCATCGGTGTTCGGGGATTCGAGAGGACAGGGAACCTCGACACCACAACCTCCAAAACCTCGAATCCCGATATGGAACTAGGGATTGGCATTTCGCTAATGCAGGTTTCTGGAGATTTCTCATTTGTGGGAGATTAACCCAAAATTTTTAATTATGATAGTGGGTGTGTTACAATTAAAGATCCCTTATACCGATACCTAAAAAAAAACTCGAGGTATTAATAATTTCATTATGGTACTCCAAAGTCCAAGGTCCTCCGATCTCTTGTCAAATCGGTGCTAAGATAGAATGAAAAAGTGCAGTTGGCATAGCCAACTAAGGGTCTATTGGATAGAGAGTGATAGTCCTAGTCATGTATGGCTATGGTGGCATGGCCTAAGCCTAAAGTTATGTTCATACAGTAAATATGTGTAAGCTTAGCACTTGGCCCACAGTTATGCTAAGAACAACAAGATGACCACTTTCTCGTCGGAGTTTAAAGATTCTCTTCCTCACGAACTAAGTCATTACCTACCAACTGAATTGGGTCTAACTCTATGAGTTAAAAGAAAATGCTGAGTCAATTTTCCTCCTTCGCGTTAACTCGACGTGAGGACAGGTGCAGTGACGGCCAGGGTGCATTGATCCCTCCGTCCAACACCTCAAATCGACATCTGGAAAGAGTTATGTCCGAGTCTGTCATCTGCTTTCATGTCCCGAAATGGTTTGGCCATCTCCTGAGGGTCACATGGCTCGATATGACAACATTAAACGCTCCTACTTTAACCATTCCAAAAAAACTAATTAGGTTCAATTCTATTTTGTCTTAAATGCTCTGTGTGAAGAATTTTAGGGTGGCTATGGAAGGAGCACTCTGGTGTAAGATCCAAGGAGGTACTTCGCTCTAGCAGGAGAAAAATGTGAACGAATGTCCCCATTAACCGGTAAGAACCTTTATCCTTCATCTAGCTAAAACCCCCTCTTGTTTTAACGTTACCTTGCCTGTGTATTCCGATTTTCTAAGAATTTTCTTGTGTAGACGTTCTGTATATGTGTAATGTAGTTTATTCATAGGGCGCTAGGGTTGTCTTTGAGTGTTGCTGTCCGAGTCACTTCTTTGGGCATCTACCAGCCTGTATATTCATTGATTTATTACGTAGTAGTAAGGTGGTAGTTTTCCCTTAAAGGTTAATGAGTGGGATGATATTGTAATCTACTAAATTACATTCATGACTTATGTTAGGGTTACATATTCTATTTATCTTGTCCGACTACTGCACATATAAGTCCCCTCCAGAAGTCTATATACGTCATGAGTAAGGGTCCTAGATTTTATACACCATATTCGACAATACACTGCATTCAATATTACAGACCTTAGTAAAAGCACCCCTCGGTAAGGATTTTTATTCTTCTATCTTAACTGGATTCTTTCCTAGGATTTTCAGAGTAGAATACTTTTCACCGATGTTTCTTGGTTGTTTTAATCCTTAGAAATTTTCTTGCTTTTCTTTTGATATTTAAGTTCTAAGGACTGCATCACTCTTCCTAATGATGGGGCCCCTGATACTTGCGAGGTACCCATCAGATCAACTTTGTCTCCTTCCTCCCATCCATTTCGTGGGTGACCTTGTCAGTCGTGAAGCGGAAGACGACCTATGCTAAGGCTCTAAGTTAAGTACAGTTCCATATTCCTCTGCATTTATTTTATTGTAATCCATTTATCTTGGTGATTCAAGTCTAAAAATCATATGCAAGACTCTCTATCAATCATTGGCAACTACTAATGAATTTTTTCCTTATTTCCTTGCAGGAGCGGAGCATCCGAACCCTCAGATTTCCTTTGGCATCCTCCCGTACACAAGGTACTCGAGTTTCTTTTGAATACTCTAGATTTAACGACCCCGGTTTTGTTGTAGCAAATACCTCGGTCCCAACTTAGTTATCACATGGTGTAGTACCATCTCAGTTTCTTTCTTAGCAGAAGGATTTAATGTTCTAACCATATTCACTGCAAGAGATTACTACGCAGAAATTGTGGGATTATGACACATCTTTGACTACTATTCTGGATTTGGGTTGATATGTTAATTATTCATTCTAATTTAGAAGCACAACAACTTTATGTTTTTAGGCAGTACGTCTCATAATTTTAAGGCATGTACTTCATAGTATTTACAGAGATCTCCAATGTGATCGATAGATATGTAGTTTTTCTTTATTTCCAATGCCGCCCGCTTGTACAGAGGGTTGGTTTAGTTGTCATTTGAGAACATAATTAAGAAATTCATGTTATGTAATTAAACAAAGGCATATTGATATTTAATGGGTTCTCGTATTTCTGTTTCTTTTGTAATATTATTCGTCTTTCGCTTCTCAGTGCTTTTATTCCATAGCTTCTATCTATATTGAAAGGTTATGTTCGTTTTACCCTTTATTTTCAGAGTTCAAAATATGCTTGGATGGACTTATCTGTCCCCATGATGTTCTTATTAACCATTCATAAGCATACTCCAGTTTTGTTTTAGATTGAAACTTGCGTATCATGTGGGTTATCTATATATCTATCTATCTATATATATTTCTACATGTGTCCCCATAAGTAGTTGATTCCTATTATATACAATCATTTGCACTGGAAACTTCAAATAAGACAAGATAATCCCTCCCATCCTAAAGGAGAATCTCAGGGAGGTAGTTACCTATGTAAATACATAAAAATTCTATGTAATTCCTAGTTTAATTCAGGTTGGTATCCTTCTATGGTTATTGACTGTAAAATAGATCGACCAGATAATATGGAGTACCAAATTTGGCAGTAATTCCTTAACACAGATAATGGGATAGAAACTGTTAGTGTGGTTACAATTCCTAGTATGCTTTCATCATTCAATTCCCATTCCCAGTTAACTAATTAGTGTTGAGACCCAAATTTGATCATTTTTTATGACTTATATCTTTCCATATGATCTTTCTAACAGTCTTATACTCCTCATTTTGTTTAACTTTGTCTTAGACATTGACTTAAACCGATATTTAAAGACCCAAAACTTGTCTTTAACAGTTCTCTTGTTTTTAGTTAAGTTTTGAGAGTTTTTAATGCATAATCTCACTTATAAAATAATATTATGGATTCCTGTACTAATGTTGATGTTCCAGCACCAGGATGAATGTTTCAAGGATAATTACTCTATGAGAATCTTTGTGAACAACCAGAACATGTTCCATTACAGTTATAAATGACAAATTATCTTGATGACACTTCGTGTCATGCGACTCAGGCAGTTAAAAGGCATCGCGACATTCTCTCCTACATTGGCGCAATGGTTACACTAGTTCTGTGATGTGAAGCGCATCATTTCTCTCTTGTATCAATGTAAAATACATATTCAAATCTTTATGGAACTGTTACATTAAATTCTGGGATATGGGAAGATACCAGAAAGCTAGTATGTAGGGGGTTCGACATTCTATATAAGGGAGGATAGAAATGATGTAAAGGAAGTAGATATGATGGGGGAATAGCTGATACAGAGAACACAACTTGGAGGAATGTAATCGTTTTTGTGTAGATGAAATAGAACATGAACGCATTTCTTATTTTAATCTTCTGTCTTTTGATTAATTCTGAAGCTTGTCTATGAGAATGGATTGATAGTTAATTATCGATGCAACTTGGATAGGAAGGGCCCCCTGCCCAGGATTGCAGTTCATCTTCAGTTATAATAGAAAGATGGTTGTAGGTTCTTTTTATCGGAAATTGTGATTAGTTTCTAGCAGTTTAATTTCAGTCCTGTTCATGATTTGAGGAAGCTTTTCATTTTCTTACAATAGTTAAGGAGTAATAAGGTTATAATTAGCAGCTTGAGTGGTTTCGATTCAGTTTTCATTTCTTAGCAGAATGTCTTACATAATGGTTCAGCTCACTTGGCATAAGAGTAGCAGAAACTTAATTGTTTTCAGTCATCAGTGTGCAGTAGATCTTTTACATGCATATTAGTACATAATAGTTTTATGAAGTTAGTACAAGGTAGTACAAAGTAGTACAAACGACTGCAGAACAAAGTAGAGTACAGTAGCTTCTTCCAGCAAGTTTCTTTTAGCAGTTCCGAGATTAGTTTGGCATCCTTTAAACCCCCTCTTTAACCTTGCATTTCCTGTGATGGTTCCTCTAAGTCTACCTTCCCGGGTTGACAATTAAATGTTGATTTACATGGTATATCTGTAGCTCGACATTTTGGTGTCGTTGCCGGGGAGGTACTAAAAAGGATTGGAGAGTGGGCTCCGAATTTTTCCAAGTAGATTTGATTTTTGCAAGTATTTCTTTAGAAGTAAAGAGTGATTTCAAATTCATTAGTGTGCAAGTGGTTCATTTTTAGCAGTGGTAGATTACATTCAGCAACAAAGAGGTTTTTATTTTAGTAGATTTTATTCAACAACAACAGAGTCTTGATTTCAGCAGTATTAGATTTGATTCAGCAGTTGAGTTCATCAGTATAAGAGGGTGTGCATTTGATTCAGTAGAAGCAAATTTCCATTCAGCAAGAGTGCATTTCATTTTATTTCAAGCTAGTGTGGGCTTTAGAATTATTATCAGTTGATGTGACTTTCAAAGTTTTTAGCAAACCACTCCCAACAAAAGAAAAAAAAAAAATTCACAAAATTGACTAATGGATTCAAGATTAAATGAACGGAAGAAGAGATTGTTGCAGGAACTTTCGTGCATCTTGTAGGAACTTGAAGAGATCTCTGCAACTCAAGAGATAGAGGAGGAAACAGTTGATTCAGTGGTTCTGTGTGAACACCTTTGCCAGCCTGCAGAGAACAATGAGCAATTAGAAACTCCAGCAGCAACAGAACCTGGTATGCATAATCATATTGAACATTGGTTTCAATATGTTCTACAGCCTCCAGATGCTCTTCTTCTTCAGCAAATATTGGAAATCAAGCGACCAGTGTTGGTTGCTCAACATGCCTTGGTAATTATACATCTATATCTTCTATCAAAGGGCATGAATTCATTATTGATTCTGCTAAGACGGTGGCTACATTGGTTATTTTCCTATACTTAAAGAAATGTCTCTTTTTCTTTAGGTAGGTAGGTAGGACAGTGAATAAAAGATAACACCTTTGAATAATTTATGTTTTCTGCAAATAAAAAGGACATCAACTCAAATAAGAAGTGATTGAAGATTTTCCATTTAAATGATGAATGAATGAGTTGACAGCATATGCTCAAAGTATAGGGGTTCTTCTCAGCAGCTCCTATTAATCAAGATGAACCGTTCTTGGGACTATTAACATTCTGTTACCGTGCCAGTGTTAAAGAGGTGAATTTGTTTACATGAGGAAATTATGTTGTGTTTAATTCTAATAAAAAAAATTGTGAAAAAAAGCCAACCAAAATTACTCAGATGGATATGAGCAGTCCACATAGCTTCTGGGAGGATGAATTCAACAATCAATCAACAACTTTCTAGAGAACATAGTCACCATCTGATCTTGATCTGCACATTTGGTACATGTACAACAACAATATTGAGGTATGCATTTTTAAAACTCTTAATTTGACTAAACACAAGAAGAAAATTATGGACAAGTACAACCCTGTATCTGAATTATGCTCAGTTTATCCAAATTTCCCTCATCTTGGTTATCTTTGATTGAAAAACCTTTGTTTCTCATTTGGCATTTCGAATCCTTTCAGTGATTTGAAATATTCCCTTTAAATAGTATGCCAAGATCTTTTATAAGTCTGTAGAAGCCTCTTCGTATGACAAGACAAGGCTTATTCTTTAATGATTATCTCCATACAAGACAAGAATCATCCCTGTACTTACCCATCTATCCTTATGCTTTCCAATTCTATACCCTGTAATGACTACTTCCATATAAAACATGATTTTATTCCTGTACCTGCCATTTATCCCTTCACCGCAAACTTCTTTCCCCACCTCCAAATTCTAAACATCTATACTATTTCCCATCATTATTTTACGCGCCCTTATTCACCAAATCACTATTGGGATTTGAATGAACCCTATCAACATATCGTTGTATTACTCCTTGGTTTTGGATCATTGTTGAACGATTTTCGGTTGCAATCTTTTCCAAAAATGGTGGCTATTCGTTATGAACTAGGATCGATCCCAGATTTAGAGGCAACACCAGAGTACAATACTTGTCGAGAGATGTTTCATAGCCAAGGATGGCATAAGTGCTTTGAAAAATTCTGTGGGCACGATAGTAGCATCTCACTTTTGTTTGCTTAAGGGTTTGATCGGAGGGTTACTCGATTTAAGGATATTGTAATGGAGGTTATAGAGCAGACTATTGCTGCAGCTACAGGCTTGCCTCAAACTGGCGAAAAATGGTTTAAAAAGTAGAATTTACCAATATCAGAGAGGAATTGGTTTATGAAGAAGAAATATCATGATGCAGATTGGTCTAAAGGAGTTCCAAGAGCTTGGCTTAAGGAGGAATGGAAGAAACCATTAATTGTCCTCCAACAATATCTGACTTGGGAAGGGTGATACAATCTGACTTTCACCTATCATATCCGCATCTTACAGCATTTTGCACAAGGTAAGGAAATGAATTTTCCTTATTTTCTTTGGAGGAGTTTAAAGAAAATGTGTGAAACAGTAAAAAGGTCAGCTCTGAACCTTGAGGAGCATTTGTTTCATCATGGGTTAATTAAATTATTAATTATGACTAAATTAAAAGCCCGTAAAAGCACTTGGAATAAATTCATATCTGGAGATTTGTCTAGTCCTACGTCTAGAAGAAATACAAGGGGTCCTACTGTCCCTACCAGAATTAGAAGTTCTCTCTCTCACACTGGTAAAAAGAGGACGAACAGAGTGATAGGAGAAGTGTCATCCTCAGAGCCCGAATTCAAGAAAATAACTAGAAGTATGACATCTAAGGACCCCAATCTTGATAATCCTTTCCCTAAATCTCAGATGAAACTATATATAGATACGGATGATGAGATAGAAGGAGGCTCATCGGCCATTGCAGATGTCCTAGTAAATTTAAGGAAGGAATTACCTCCACCTTTCTCCCAATCTAGTTCACCTCCACCGAATCCTACAGGACTGGGTAGTCCTGAGATAATTTCTCCTGAAAAATTCTTTAAGTTACAGATAGAGAATGCACATTTAAAAGAGAATCTGCATGAATACGAGGTATTGGATCGATTGCTTAAAACCGAGAACAGTACATTGAAAGGTCACCTTGCTCAATCTCGGGCTCAGGAGTCTGATATGTGTGCAAAAATGGATAAATTTCGTTCTCAGGCCAATACACTCAGTTTTGAAAATAGGAAGCTTCAGTCAAGACTCAATTGCAGGTACCAGGAGACTCGCATACTTTTAATTGAAAATCGATCTCTTAGGAAGCAACTTCACAGTACAGGGCAAGAAGTGGAAAATGAGGCCTATGAAGAAGTTGAGATAGAGGCCATTCCCGATACTACACAGAGTTAAAAATTTCAGAGACTTTTTCTTGGCATGAGGACATGGAAGACTTTGAGTTTGGGGGGATGTTGAGACCCAAATTTGATCATTTTTTATGCCTTATATCTTTCCATATGATCTTTCTAACAGTCTTATACTCCTCATTTTGTATAACTTTGGATTAGACATTGACTTAAACCGATATTTAAAGACCCAAAACTTGTCTGTCACAATTCTCTTGTTTTTAGTTAAGTTTTGAGAGTTTTTAATGCATAATCTCACTTATAAAATAATATTATGGATTCCTGTACTAATGTTGATGTTCCAGCACCAGGATGAATGTTTCAAGGATAATTCCTCTATGAGAATCTTTGTGAACAACCAACGCATGCCCCATTACAGTTATAAATGACAAATTATCTTGATGACTCTTCGTGTCATGCGACTCAGGCAGTTAAAAGGCATGGCGACATTCTCTCCTACATTGGCGCAATGGTTACACTAGTTATGTGATGTGAAGCGCATCATTTCTCTCTTGTATCAATGCAAAATACATATTCGAATCTTTATGTAACTGTTACATTAAATTTTGGGATATGGGAAGATACTAGAAAGCTAGTATGTAGGGATTCGACATTCTATATAAGGAAGGATAGAAAGGATGTAAAGGAAGTAGATATGATGGGGGAATAGCTGATACAGAGAACACAACTTGGAGGAATGTAATTGTTTTTGTGTAGATGAAATAGAACAGGAACGCATTTCTTATTTTAATCTTCTGTCTTTTGATTAATTCTGAAGCTTGTCTATGAGAATGGATTGATAGTTAATTATCGATGCAACTTGGATAGGAAGGCCCCCCTGCCCCGGATTGCAGTGCATCTTCAGTTATAATAGAAAGATGGTTGTAGGTTCTTTTTCTCAGAAATTGTGATTAGTTTCTAGTAGTTTAATTTCAGTCCTGTTCATGATTTGAGGAAGCTTTTCATTTGCTTACAACAATTAAGGAGTAATAAGGTTATAATTAGTAGCTTGAGTGGTTTCGATTCAGTTTTCATTTCTTAGCAGAATGTCTTACATAATGGTTCAACTCACTTGGCATAAGAGTAGCAGAAACTTAATTGTTTTCAGTCATCAGTGTGCAGCACATCTTTTACATGCATATTAGTACAGAATAGTTTTATGAAGTTAGTACAGGGTAGTACAGAGTAGTGCAAACGAGTGCAGAACAAAGTAGAGTACAGTAGCTTCTTCCAGCAAGTTTCTTTTAGCAGTTCCGAGATTAGTTTCGCATCCTTTAAACCCCCTTTTTAACCCTGCATTTCTTGTGTTGGTTCCTATAAGTCTACCTTCCTGGGTTGACAATTAAATGTTGATTTACATGGTATATCTGCAGCTCGACATTTTGGCGCCGTTGTCGGGGAGGTACTAAAAAGGATTGGAGAGTGGGTTCCGAAGTTTGCCAAGTAGATTTGATTTCTGCAAGTATTTCTTTAGAAGTAAAGAGTGCTTTCAAATTCATTAGTGTGCAAGTGTTTCATTTTTAGCAGTGGTAGATTACATTCAGCAAGAAAGAGGTTTTCATTTTAGTAGATTTTATTCAACAACAGCAGAGTCTTGATTTCAACAGTATTAGATTTGATTCAACAGTTGAGTTCATCAGTATAAGAGGGTGTGCATTTGATTCAGTAGAAGCAAATTTCCATTCAGCAAGAGTGCATTTCATTTTATTTCAAGCTAGTGTGGGTTTCAGAATTATTATCAGTTGATGTGACTTTCAAAGTTTTTAGCAAACCACCCCCAACAAAAGAAAAAAAAAATAACAAAATTGACTAATGGATTCAATATTAAATGAACGGAAGAAGAGATTGTTGCAAGAAATTTCGTGCATCTTGTAGGAACTTGAAGAGATCTCTGCAGCTCAAGAGATAGAGGAGGAAACAGTTGATTCAGTGGTTCTGTGTGAACACCTTTTCCAGCCTGTAGAGAACAATGAGAAATTAGAAACTCCAGCAGCAACAGAACCTGGTATGCATAATCATATTGAACATTGGTTTCAATCTGTTCTACAGCCTCCAGATGCTCTTCTTCTTCGACAAATCTTGGAAATCAAGCGACCGGTGTTGGTTGCTCAGCATGCCTTGGTAATTATACATCTATATCTTCTATCAAAGGGCATGAATTTATTATTGATTCTGCTAAGATGGTGGCTACATTGGTTATTTGCCTATACTTAAAGAAATGCCTCTTTTTCTTTAGGTAGGTAGGTAGGACAATGAATAAAAGATAGCACCTTTGAATAGTTTATGTTTTCTGCAAATAAAAAGGGCATCAACTCAAATAAGAAGTGATTGAAGATTTTCCATTTAAATGATGAATGAATGAGTTGACAACATATGCTTAGAGTACATGGGTTCTTCTCAACAACTCCTATTAATCAAGATGGACAGTTCTTGGGACTATTAACATTCTGTTACTGTGCCAGTGTTAAAGAGGTGAATTTGTTTGCATGAGGACATTATGTTGTGTTTAATTCTAATCGAAGAAATTGTGAAAAAAAACCAACAAAAATTACTCAGATGGATATCAGCAGTCCACATAGCTTCTGGGAGGATGACTTCAGCAATCAATCAACAACTTTCTGGAGAACATAGTCACCATCTGATCTTGATCTGCACATTTGGTACAGGTACAACAACAATATTGAGGTATTCATTTTTAAAACTCTTAATTTGACTAAACACAAGAAGAAAATTATGGACAAGTACAACCCTGTATCTGAATTATGCTCAGTTTATCTAAATCTTCCTCATCTTGGTTATCCTTGATTGACAAACCTCTGTTTCTCATTTGACATTTCGAATCCTTTCAGTGATTCGAAATGTGCCCTTTAATGGTATGCCAAGGTCTTTTATAAGTCTGTAGAAGCTTTTCGTATGACAATCTTCTCTCCTGAGCCTTACCTTTGGGAAACCTATTCTCAAATTATGATCCTCTGCCTGACAAACAATATGAGTATTGGAAACAGATAAACAACTTATGCGGGGTGGCCTTATACCAGAAAAAATTCTCTGCATCATTATTTCGGTACCAAAGATGGACATCAGCAGTCCACATAGTTTCTGGGAGGATAACTTCAGCAATCAATCAACAACTTCTTGGAGGACATAGTCACCATCTGATCTTGATCTRCACATTTGGTAYAGGTACAACAACAATATTGAGGTATGCATTTTTAAAACTCTTAATTTGACTAAACAYAAGAAGAAAATTATGGACAAGTACAACCYTGTATCTGAATTATGCTMAGTTTATCCAAATTTCCCTCATCTTGGTTATCTTTGATTGAAAAACCTTTGTTTCTCATTTGGCATTTCGAATCCTTTCAGTGATTTGAAATATTCCCTTTAAATAGTATGCCAAGATCTTTTATAAGTCTGTAGAAGCCTCTTCGTATGACAAGACAAGGCTTATTCTTTAATGATTATCTCCATACAAGACAAGAATCATCCCTGTACTTACCCATCTATCCTTATGATTTCCAATTCTGTACCCTGTCATGACTACTTCCATATAAAACATGATTTTATTCTTGTACCTGCCATTTATCCCTTCACCGCAAACTTGTTTCCCCACCTCCAAATTCTAAACATCTATACTATTTCCCATCATTATTTTACGTGCCCTTATTCACCAAATCACTATCGAGATTTGAATGAACCCTATCAACATATCGTTGTATTACTCCTTGGTTTTGGATCGTTGTTGAACGATTTTCGGTTGCAGTCTTTTCCAAAAAATGGTGGCTATTCGTTATGAATCCGGATCGATCCAAGATTTAGAGGCAACACCAGATACTTGTCGAGAGATGTTTCGTAGCCAAGGATGGCATAAGTACTTTGAAAAATTTCGTGGGCACGATAGTAGCATCTCACTTTTGTTTGCTCAAGGGTTTGATCGTAGGGTTATTCGATTTGAGGATATTGTAATGGAGATTACAGAGCAGACTATTGCTGCAGCTACAGGCTTGCCTCAAATTGGTGAAAAATGGTTTAAAAAGCAGGATTTACCAATATCAGAGAGGAATTGGTTTCTGAAGAAGAAATATCATGATGCAGATTGGTCTAAAGGAGTTCCAAGAGCTTGGATTAAGGAGGAATGGAAGAAACCATTAATTGTCCTCCAACGATATCTGACTTGTGAAGGGCGATACAATCTGACTTTCACCTATCATATCCGCATCTTACAGCATTTTGCGCAAGGTAAGGAAATGAATTTTCCTTATTTTCTTTGGAGGAGTTTAAAGAAAATGTGTGAAACAGTAAAAAGGTCAGCTGTGAACCCTGAGCAGCAATTGTTTCATCATGGGTTAATTAAATTATTAATTGTGACTGAATTAAAAGCCCGTAAAAGCACCTGGAATAAATTCATAGCTGGAGATTTGTCTAGTCCTACGTCTGGAAGAAAGACAAGGGGTCCTACTGTCCCTACCAGAATTAGAAGTTCTCTCTCTCACACTGGTAAAAAGAGGAAGGACAGAGTGATAGAAGAAGCGCCATCCTTAGAGCCCGAATTCAAGAAAATAACTAGAAGTATGACATCTAAGGACCCCAA
>JASDQU010193816.1:13919-28146 GCA_032191745.1 Picea mariana | reverse complement strand
TCTAGTTGCAACTAATTTATTTTTAATTATTTTCTTGTTGCAACCACTTAACCCATGACTAACCACTTTGACTGATCAACTTATTCTAGGGGATTCTAGAATAATTTGACTTCTTTGACCTTCCAGAGGCTTCTATATAACTCATGAGGGTTCTCCAACTTCACGTGGCCATAACTCTCTAACCGTGAGGAGTTATGTGGCATTCCACATATCACCACAAATGGAATGACATATACTATCCATATGAAATAGTTTCTTCTGCAAATTCATTGATATTCATTAAATTATTCCTTAATCAAATGTGGGTTTCCTAACCACACTGTTGGGATACCTAACCATTTGGACTTCACAAAGTGTCTTCCCATGAGGGATTTCACCATAAGAGGACCACTTTGAGAACTTTATCCAAGAGCATATTCCTGTGAGGGCTTTCACCATAAGGGGACCACTTTGGAGTTTATCAATTTGGTTATTCCTATCAACCATAACAAGAAAATAATGACCAATCTTTACATCATCCCATCTATACATCAATCCATGACAATACATCACTATGGCACCACTTGACATCTTTGACATCAATTACATCTATGACAACATAAGCCATCAATAAATACATCATTGATACTATGAAAATACGTCAACTCTTTGACATCAATGACAACATAATGCAACAATATCCCCCTTTGGCATTGATGGCAATACCAACATTGATCTCAACACAAATCATTGATGGAAACATTTAGACATGGAATTCCTCTTCATCAGTAGTAATCTCAATCACATCAATGTGACTATCTCTCCCCCTTTGACATCAATGGCAAAGGGTAGTTTTCTCCTTGGGGCTGCTCCCCCTACCTGAACTCTCTTTCGGGTTGCTCCCCTTGTCTGGATGCCTTTTAGCTTTCATTGTGTAATCTCTCCCCTTTTGAACAAGAGATATCACTCTGATGTAATGTTGAATACATATCGATCATGATCCCCTTGTGACCATTGTTCCCCTTGGAAACATGCCTCTGTTCTCTCTCTCCAAGCATTTATCTCTCTATCCTGCATCTAATGAATACCTCGTTCTGGAATCATGGGAAGAAGAATGAATCCCCCTGTGGGTATGTCTCCCCCTATCTTCTCTACAAGATGAACAATATGATACCACTGCAATCTGCTTCTGATGCAAATTCTATTGCTCAACCGGAACATAGATCAACTACTCAAGAATGATATGCTCTTCCTATGACGATCCTTGGACCTATCCATGCATAAAAATCATGCCATACCATACATCATGAAGAAAAATATATGTCAACAATGAATAGAGAATGATGAACAAAACATCAACCATGTACATCATGTGCCAACCATGCACAACACCCATGTACATCAACCATGTATATCAATACCATACAATATACCATAATATATCATCAATGGAGTCTATCAACCATATGCCAAGAACATGTGCCAATTGTGTACCAACCATGTGCCTATACCAACATGCCAACCATGTGCCTCAAACAAGTGTCATATCACTCATGATATGCCTCTACCATGAACCAAGTGCCACAACCATGTATCTAAACCATCAATATATCAACCAAGCATCATAAAAAGTGTCTCAACTATATCATCCCATACATCATGTACCAAAGAAAGTGCATTAACCATGCACCAAACCTCAACAAGATGAACTACAATTAAGATGTGTTTCCATACATGTATGCCATATCAACCATAAACCATGTGCCAATCATATTGCTAGCAAGTGCCTCTAACAATGTAACAAATATATACCAGTCATGCATCAACTATAGATCAATCTATGACTCATCAATGATGTATAACATAATTACCTCATCAACTCATCGACTACATGTCCCAATATGTAGCTCAACCACATGCAAAATGCATGCACCAAGACATCCAACAAATATGCCTCTAACAATACATCATAAGATATATCAATGGAGCTCACATATGTACTAGCCATGCACCATGACAGATCTACCTCAAAAACCTTTCACTAAAACAAGTACTAAGAAGCCAATAGTACCTCTAAACATGTACTAAGAGTGTCCCTCAATAGATTAATGATATGTATCTAGATAACATCACATTAGCATGAATTTTCCCATAAACAACATTACATATCATCATTGACATAACCAACACCGTTCCTCAACAATAAATATCTCAATCCACACTCTAGGGTTAGTACCATGCATCCAAGATAGACTTTCAACACTCAACCATATGTCATCACTATACATACATAAAATACACATGCCAACATATTTTCATGAAAACCTGCAATAAACCATGTCAGACCCTGCAAAACAAAGTTATACCATCAAACCATGTTGAAACTCATCTGCATAGCCTTCGTTTCCAAGGATTTAACCACGGGTACGTGGCTTGTTCTCTAGACAACTCGCGTATGTAAACGACCTTTCTATAGGTCACATCGCGTATGTGCGTGACTTATCCCACATAAGCCTGCGTATGCTTCAGAAAAAATCAAGCTTGATCTTGCCTCATGGTTGTCATTCTATTATGGTTGTTCAGTCTTCTTCACCCACTTCTGAAGGTCTTCCAACTTCTCATAACTTGAGCTCTGAGCTTTCATCTTTTCAAAATTGTTTTCCTTACTTGCTTCATGTGTTGTTCTTGTCATGCTATATGAAGAACTCCTCATGGATTGTCTTCTTGTGTTCCAGAAATCCTGGAATTTGTGGCCAAACCCACTACAGTTGTAGCATCTCATGGTGTGACAATGAGCAACAATGTGCCCCACTTGATTACATCTCCAACACCTTAAGGTGTTATAAAACCTTCCATTATATTTCCTTGCATAATGTCTACAATCCAAAGCTTTGTGACCATATTCATTACATGAGTAGCAGTGACCATGAAAAAAAATGTCATACCTTTGCTTTGGTGTCCATATTGAAGGTGTCTCTCTTCTGAATTTGCTTTGAGGTCTAAAGATGGCTTCTTGATGTCTTCCTTGCTTTGTTCTTTTGAAAGTTTCCTTGCTTTGTGTAGATGGTTGACTTGCAACATTACATCCACCTTTGAGAATGAAGGACTTACCTCATGCTTCTTAGAAGTGCTAGTTTCAAGATGTATAGCTTCCTTGTTGTATCCAAGACCTGATTTATCATTTGGAGATATTTGGTTATCTAGGATCTCATCCAATATTTTTGAGTTGTTCATGAGCTTGATGTGAGTGTTTGACTTCTCTACTTTATTTCTAAGATCAACAACTTCAACTTCCAACTTATGGCATGACTCTTTGTTTTCATTTACTTGATTCTTCAATAGTTCCTCTATTCTCTTGGCTTCTTCAATTTTGGTCTTAAGATTGAAATTAACTTCAAGACTTTTTCTAATCTCATCATCTACCTTCTTATTTTCTTCTATTTCATTCTTTAGTCTTTTGTTCTCTTCTTCTTTTTCTTCGAATTGAGTCTTTTTAATTTCTTCTTGTTCTTTGAGCATTTGCTTTAGTGCCACGGTATATCTTGGGTACTTTTCTAGGACTTCCTTGGTGTATTTTTCAAGATACTCGAAAGCAATTGAGTAATGTCCCATTTCACTGCTAACATCATCTAACTCAGATAAAACTTTAGCTTTAAGATTCAACAAATCTTCATCTTCATCTACATGATAACTGTCATCTGATTCTACACAAACTATTTCTAGAATTTTTTTCTTCACTTGTAGAGAAACATTCAGCATCATCACACTTAGAATTATTGCAATCAGAGGATTTTGGAGATTCTTTACCTTCATTGTTCTTCATGGAATTGTCTTAAGCGTCTTCCTTTTTCCTTGATATGTCTTCTTTAGCTTCAGCCATATATCCTTGGCGGAAGTACATTGCCCCATGCTTTCTTTGACAAAACTTGAGATTCCATTGAAAATGGTCTTGAGAGTCAATGCATCATTCTTCTTTTCTTCCTTTTGAGCTACAAACTTTGACTTATTATTCAAGGGAACTGATCCACCAATAGATGCTTTCCAAACACTTTCTCCTTTTGCTTTCAAATACCCTTTCATTTCTATTCTCCATGCCGAATAATTTTTCTCATCAAAATTTGAAACTTCATCATCCATTTGTGTGTCCATGGATCTCTTCCAAGCTTGTTAAGGCTTATAGTGAAGGCTTTCTCTGATACCAATTGTTGGACACATCAGCCACACTAAGTCGGGGGGGGGTGAATTAGTGTGCAGAATTTTTAACTTTTTCTCACATCAAGTTAGCAACCATTTCAAAACATAATATTACACATCATCATTGTAAGATTGCATGTAACCACTCACCAATGACATCCATCAATAATAAAGAGCAATCAATCCATAAGAACAATGAACACAAGAGACACCATATGTATGTGTAATATTTTGTATTATGTTTTACAAGTGACTACAATCCCAGTGGTTTTATCAGCACCAACTAAAGTAAGGTGCACCAACTCTCAAGAAAGACTTGGCTTGCCGCAAAACTCAGCTTGTCGATAGAATGCAATCTGTCCAACTAGAAATGATATAGTAGTACAACAAACACAAATACAAGTCAACTAGTTATAGAATATGCTCCAACTCATAATCAGATATCTACAACAAATGCTCATCACAAGAATCTTCCCATACAATCAACCAAACACTTCATCAACCTCCCTTCATTCATGATGGCATGCAATCAACAAGTTACCTCAACTTGTAAAATTCACCACAAGATCCATTTTCTATTTTTTATTCTGAAATTTCTATATGAGGTACTCCTATATGTATTTTCATACCTTTGCAAATTTCACAGTCTACAAATCCACAAAAAATAATTTATAGCAGAAATACCAAGATGACTTGTTTGAAACATATTTTCAGGATTATTCAGGAACCCTAAATTCCACAGAGAATATCTCTGAAAATATTGTGATTCAATGGCTAAAATTTTAACCATATATACTTTGATATATTTTTTCCATCTCCTCCAAATTTCAGGGTCTAAAACTTCCCAGAGCAGAAGTTATAGCAAATATGGCATACCCTCCTGAATTTTGTCCTATTCTAGAGAGATCACTTGTACGGCATGCCCCACATGTAATATTTTTTTTATGGATCTGAAAATGGTACACAACATACTACAGACTATAGTATAACCAATACATCTGGTCTTACTGAATTTGGATCTGGTATGAAGAAGTTATGACATTTTTACCTAAACACTCGTTTTAGACTAGTTTCAGGACTAGCCACAAACCCTATTTTTCATGAAGTGTAACTCCCAAAATACAATGACCCACAAGCTGAAATTGTTATCACAGTTACTTGGATATGTTTTCTCAACAGCCTCCATATTTTTCTATCTGAATCATGGTATAAAAAAAATTATTGCGAAAATGGTAAGATGAACTGTAAATAACATACCTTAGAAAGCATCATCAAAATAATTTATCCTCCCTTGAATTTCGGCCTTTCTTACTTCACCTTCCCTATGAAATTCACCTTAGATATCTTATGGTTACCTCAGTCACTTGTAGATATTCAATATGCTAAAAAAAATGGATACTAATGGGAGACCCTTGCTCTCTTATTTATACTCTCCAAGTAGTTCCTCTAGAAGTATCCACTTAACCACTTTCTCCACTTAACCAACTTTGTCCACTTAGCCACCTTTGTCCACTTAGCCACTTTGTCCACAAATAGTAAACTCTCCAATTCTAGTTGCAACTAATTTATTTTAATTATTTTCTTGTTGCAACCACTTAACCCATGACTAACCACTTTGACTGGTCAACTTCTTCAAGGGGATTCTAGAATAATTTGACTTCTTTGACCTTCTAGAGGATTCTAGATAACTCATGAGGGTTCTCCAACTTCACATGGCCATAACTCTATAACCGTGAGGAGTTATGTGATGTTCCACATATCACCAGAAATGGAATGACATATACTATCCATATGAAATAGTTTCTCCTACAAATTCACTGATATTCATTACATTATTCTTGAATCAAACTTGGGTTCCCTAACCACATTATTGGGCTACCTAACCATTTGGACTTCACAAAGCATATTCCTATGAGGGATTTCACCATAAAGGGACCACTTTGAGAACTTTATCCAAGACTGTCTTCCCGTGAGGGCTTTCACCATAAGGGGACCACTTTGGAGTTTATCCATTTGGTTATTCCTGTCAACCATGACAAGAAAATAATGACCAATATTTAAATCATCTCGTCTATACATCAATCCCTAACAATACATCACTATGACACCACTTGACATATTTGGCATCAATTACATCTATGACAACATAGGCCATCAATCAATACACCAATAATACTGTGACAGGACATCAACTCTTTGACATCATAATGCAAGAGACTAACTATAGTAGCCTTAAACAATATAACTTAAAAGATCATGTCAATCTTATAAGCACTATATCCAAAGTTCTTCAATATGATTATAAGAAAAAGGTCTAAATTATTTTTATTTATGATTATAAGAAAAAGTCTAAATTATTTTTATTTATTTTATAGTAACATTAATTACACAAAACCAATGTAAGTGCTTTTTTGAAAGCTTACATCATTAAACAAAAAAATAAGGTTTAAATAATATATTTACTAAATAAAAACTAATATATGAAAACATCATTCACTTGAATTATTTATATTATAATATATAAAAACATTGATTAATTATATAATATATTTTTTCTTATGAATGATAAAAGCTCAAACGACAATAGCAAAAAAAAATCATTATAATAAAACAATATTCATTTTAAGCCTTTTCGATACAAGAATAAGGCCTAAATGTCTTAACCAATAGTTATGAAGAAAAAAACATATTTCAATTATGTGAATTATTTATATTATAATAAATGAAAACTTTAATTAACGGCATGATATAATTTTCTAGTCAATAAAAACTAACGAGTCCTAAAGGTTCAAACAAAGATAATAAAACAAAATCATTATAAAGCATTTGTAAAAAAAAAAATATCAATAAAAACTAACTACTTGTAAAGGTTCAAACAAAGATAATAAAACAAAATCGTTATAATCATTTGTGAATGAAAAATCTCAAACACAACCATTAGAGAGTCTCAAATTTTGGAAGAGTGAATCTAAATTCAAAGAAATAAAAAATAACAATGGTAAAGAGTAAACATAAAGTTTTGGAAGAATAAATCTAACTCAAACACAACCATTAGAGAGTCTCAAATTTTGGAAGATTGAATCTAAATTCAAAGAAATAAAAAATAACAATGGTAAAGAGTAAATATAAAGTTTTGGAAGAATAAATATAAATTTTGAAAAAATAAATTTTAAATTTTAAAGAAAAAATAAAATAAAATTTTAAATTTATAGTCATAAAAAACATTTTAATTTATTTTAATTATTTATATATTATAATACAAATATATAAAAACTTTTATTAATTATATAATATATTTTTTTTTACAAATACTTATTAACAATAAAGCTTAAAAATAAAATAAAAAAATGATTATAAACCAAAACACATGGTTTAGTTTGCAAATAGAATCTCAAATGTGTGAAGAAGTGTATTACTTCTTTTAAAAAGAAAATTTAAAATCTATAAATCAAAACACATTACTTCTTTTTTAAAAAGAATAATCTCTTGCAAAAAAAAATCTATAAACCAAAACACATTACTTCTTTTTCGAAAAGAATAATCTCTTGCAAAGAAAATCTATAAACCAAAACATATTATTTTTTTTTCAAAAAGAATAATCTCTTGCAAAGAAAATCTATAAGCCGAAACACATTCTTCTTTTGTAAAGAGAATTTCAAATTTTGAAAAAGCATATTGCTTTTTTTCACAAATAATTTAAAGTCTTGATTAATTAACTCCAATCTTGGATAAACACATTGTTGGAATATACATTAATACTGAGAGGGGGGTGAATCAATATTAGACAGATTTTACCATTTTAACTAGACATTACATTATCAATCATAAGAAATACAAAGAATTAACCATATCAACAGAAATCAACACAAAGGCATAGTACATAAATATTTTACGTGGAAACCCAATAGGGAAGAAAAACACATAATTTTTTTCTTATATTAAAAAAGAATTACATTATGCACATGCTTCAACCTATGAGGGACACCAATCCCTGCAATAAACACCCACTTACAATTCACTATGACAGGGACCCACTTGCTTATAAGACGAGGACACCAATCCTCACTGTAAGAACCCACTTACAATTAACGGACACCAATCTGCCAGGAACCAACATGTTAAGAATATGATGATCCAGGTGGACATTGGTGGCCACCCACCTATTCCACTGGCTCAAATTGCAATTTTCCATCTTGGCAGTTTTTCTACAGTTTTTCAGGTCCCAAACTTTCAAAGCCATTTTGACGCCCTAAACAACATTTTTTTGGATCGACAGTGCCTAGAATATAGTGAAAGGAAAATGTTAGGTCGAACAAAATGTGTTTTCCTAGGACATATCTTTCCGATGAGGTATCGATTGCCCTAAATGGAGTTCGTATGCAAAATTTACGCCCTTGGAAAGTTGGCATATTAACTACCCCCATCGGGGCCCACAAATCTTTTGGTGTTTTGTCTCTCAGGGCTAGGGTTTTCGATGTTTAGGGTTTTCTCATTTTTTCTTTATGTTAAAAAGGCCTTTGGAGCCTCATTGTAATCAACTCCTGCAAATGAGCGTAGTTGAAACATCTCTCCTCTGAGATAAGCTACCACCATTCTAGCTAGCTTGTGTTCTTTTTCGTTTTACAATCTTTTTTTATTTCAAACAATCATTAATAGAATCTGAGCTTACTGTATTATTTTGTTCCTTTCCATATCTCTTTGTATTTCCTTATTATATCTTTGTTATATTTTTTCCTTCATATCATTCTCAAAATAATATGAATCAGTGGTATCAGAGCAGTCTGCTCCTTGTCGCTCTTAGTGCATGTCCCTGACGAGATCAGGGTATAGAGAGTTGGGTCTCTAGCTTGTTTCTCTTGAGGACAATCGTTCTCTCCTGCCCAAGAAACCTCCCATGGCAGAAGAAAAGAGGGGCGACAGGATAGGATATCCTTTCAAATTATTTCTCGAGGAATCCCTCGCATGACAGAGGAACAAGATGATAGATAATTTCACCCAGATCCTTCAACGGTTGTCGACAATAATGGAGGAACCTTCAACCAGCAGTCACTTCAGAGGTGCAATGCTCTTCAAGATACAAGTTAACTTTGATATTCCTTTATTTGAAGGCCAGATAGACGCAAATGCTTTGGAAAGATGGTTAAGTCTGCTAGAGGGTTATTTCTCTATCCACAATTTTTCCAACGGTGAAAATATCACCTTCATATTCCGTAAGGCCCTTTCCCATGTCATAGATTGGTGGGAGACTTACCAAGAAACATACAATTTTGGGGCCAGGACCCACTTGGGCAACTTTTGTTGATGCCCTCAAGGAACAATATTACCCTATTGGAAATTATGATGAACAATACACGAGATGGACCACACTGCACCAAGAGAGGGGCCAAACAGTGTCAGAGTTCACAAATACCTTGTTGGCATATTTTACAGGAAGAGTGTGCTTGTCATTAATGGAAAGAACAACATCAATGATGGAAAACAGGAAAAGCATAAGCTCAGGAGGAGGAGCGAACAATATGCATAGATCAAAGCTCAGAAGGAAAATTGTAAGCTCAGGGTGAGAAGCCTTATCAGCCGTCCGATCAAGAAATTGACGGCATTGATCGTCTCATATAACAAACGTCGGTCATCTAAGTGACCGTGGGATTGAGGACCGTTGGAGGATTGTGACCGTCGGATATGCAAGCCAGATCAACGATAGGGATGAATTGCGAGGAGCGAAAGAAGAATTAAACAACTTGCTAGTTCCAATCCTGCAATTGGTCTAGATCGTCAGATCTCATAGACTCAGATATCAACGAATGTGGTTGATCCAATAAGTGATCAGATTAAGTTAGATTGAGTTGTGACCGTTGGATGTGCAATCGCCATATCAACGACAGGGATGAATTGCGGGGAGCGAAAGAAGAATTAAACAACTCGCTAGTTCCAATCTCGCAATTGGTCTAGATCTTCAGAACTCATAGACTCAGATATCGATGATTGTGGTTGATCCAACAAGCGATCAGATTAAGTCGGATTGAGTTGTGACCGTCAGATGTGCTATCGCCAGATTAACGACAGGGATATATTGCAGAGATCGGAAGGAGAATTAAATATCGTGCTAGTTCTAATACCGCAATTAGTCAGGACCGTTAGATCTTATAGACTCAAAGATCAACGATTGTGGTTGACTCACCAATGGTGCACAACTTCAAATTGTGGAGTTTTGGTGACAAGTTAAATCACTCGCAAGTTGTGGTTCCACAACCATCCTTGATCGTTGATCTTCTTCAAGAATATTCAAAACCATTGGATCACTTTAAGTGGAAGGATAGGATAAGCGGGGCTAAAGGGTTGACAATTTGATTATCCGAATACCCATCAGTTGTCAGATCAAACCCGAATTCCTGTCAGTTGTAAGATCATTTTAAAGTGGAAGGATAGGTTAAGCGAGGTAAAGGGATGAGAGTTTGATTATCTGAATACCCGTCATCCATCGGATCAAACCCGAATTCCCGTCATCTGTCGGATCATTTTGAGTGGAAGGATAGGATAAGCGAGGTAAAAGATCTGAGATCTCATTTATGTGAATTTCTGTCAGTTGTTGGATCATTCTAAGTGGAAGGACACGATAAGCTAAAAGAGTTTCATCGCAGACAGAAAGAGCCATCGATCCAAGATCATGATCGACGAACAACATTTAGTTTGGGTATAAAGAGGCAAGGAGGTTAAGCTCCGGAAAAATCTCACTTCATATTTTTCAGCTTGAGATTTGAAAAACATGAAGCCCGGAGAGCCGGAAATCTGAAATGAATAAGGACCATCGGAGATAGAGAACATACGATGATCGTTAGATCAAGGAGATCTACATCAGCAGATTACGTTAGCAAACCTTGTCTACAAGGACATGTGGCAGACCATGTCAGCAAAGGAAATATGGGAGATCACGCCAGTAAACCATGTCAACAAGGATGTGTGGCAGACCACATCAGCAAGGAACTGAGTCATTCGATCTGAAAGATCACTTCGAGTGTATTCTCAATCGTTGATCATAGTACAGTGGAAGGATAGTGTAAGTTTGAAAATTTGAAATCCCAAAGTTCCGAAGGGAGAAGTTCCGACAACTGTCCATCTCAATGTTTGATTAAGTCCTAGCCGTCGGATTGAACAATGAAAGGATGAGTGTAAGGATCAAATATGACCATTGATTTGTTTCCATGAAATAAATTGTCTGATCTGATTCGAAGGTTTGAAAAGTTGAAAACCTAAAGTTCTGAAGGGCGAAGTTCCATCATCCATCCATCTTATCAGAATATTGAATCGTGACTGTTGAATTGATAAGCACTCAAGTGCTCGTTAAGCCTAGCGTATGGTCACCATCATTGGTCATGTGATATAAGAGATTTAAATAAAGTTCACGAGAACCTGTGGATCAAAAATCCTCTACGTGTATAATCCAACGACGCTGATCAAACCAAATCTAATTGAAGGGTTGTTGTTTCATCTCGTGATTTATTGATCAGTTACGATTCGGTTACACTAACTGAATCATCGTTCCTGAGCGGTTAAATTATTTTTCCTACGCATTGGAATCATGGCTCTTGATCGTTCTGAGATTACCGACATTGAGCGTTGGAGATGTAGAGTGTAACGGATGATGACAACATGAATAAAAGAAAGATGCTTGGATAGAGGAAGGTTGTTGTTTCTTTGTAAAACAAGTTGAACTTTATGTAATGAATAATATAGCATGAACATAGTGAGAAAGTACAGAGAAGAGGCATAGCGCATAGAACAGATATGGCACACAGAGAATAAAGCGCAAGAAGATGTGAGCATAAATACATTGATGCAGGCAGAGCAGAGCAGTGTAGCAGAACAGTGATGAGACTGGTAAGTCATTGATAAATGTTGTATCACTGTAATAAATTTCAGCAAGCAAAGATTTATATCTCAGGGTGGTAGGGTCGTGCTAGGGAGGACTGTTGTCCTTAGAGTTTCAAGTGGGTGCTTGAACACATGAAGTTGTAGCTTCCATCTAGTTGCAGCTAGAAAAACCAGGGTGGTAGGGTGGTGTAAGGGAGAACCATTGTTCTCTATTATACAGGTTGGTGCCTGTGTGACTGGAAGTTGGTGCTTCCATCCAGTTGGTGTTGGAACACTCAGGGAGTTAGTGCTTCCTTCTAGTGGGTGCTAGAGAAACTGGAGAGTTGGTGCTCTCAACAAGTTATAGCTTGTAAAACAGAGGTGGTAGCCTCACAAAGAGTGGGTGCTCATAAGAATGATAATGTACAGAAAATAAAGACTACTTATCATATTAAGAAGAAGAGGTTTTCTCCCTTTATGGGTTTCCTCTGGAATATATGTCTTTATATACTTCATGTGTGTGATTGATGTTGAATACTCTATTGCTTACTTCTCTAAATTATTGTGATCATCATTAATTGTTATGTAATGAGTTTAAAATGGGTATAATTGTTTAAGCACAGTAACAACTGATTCACCTCTCCCTCTCAGTTGTCTAACAATTGGTATTAGAGAGGGTTCCTTTTATCTAAGGGTAGATCCTTGAGCTTAAAGATGACTAGCCATGAAGGAACTTCAACCAATAAGGCACCCCTATTCAATGGAACAAACTTTGCCTTCTGGAAAGTTAGGATGAGAACCTATATAATGGCTTTAGGTGCAGATGTCTAGGATGTGTTCGAGATTGGTTATATAAATCCAGTTGTACTAGCTTCTAAGGATGATAAGATACAATTCAGCTTCAATGCTAAGGCTATGAATGATATTCTGAGTGGGCTTGAAGAAGCAGAATTTGTAAAAGTTACGCACTTAGAATCTACCAAAGAAATGTGGGACAAACTCATTAGCAGTTATGAAGGTAATATGAAGGTAAAGACTACCAAGATTCAAACCTACATATTACAGTTTTAACAACTAAATATGAAAGAGGATGAAACTGTTGGGAAGTACTTTCTGAGGGTTGAAGAACTAGTAAATGCAATGAAAGTAATTGGTGAAAAAAATGAGGATGTCTCTTTAGTTCAGAAAAATTTGAGATCTTTTCCAGATAGGTTCAAACCAAAGGTCTCTGCTATAGAAGAACTTATTGATCTAAAATCTATGCCTATTGACCAACTCCTGGGAACTCTGACTGCTTATGAAATGAGGATTGGTAAATATAAATGCACCTCTAGATAATCATCATTCAAACCGGATAAGAATGAGGATTTTCAGCCTGATGAAATTGAAGCAAAATTTGTGAGAAGACTACAGAAAGGATCAGGCAAGTACCAAGGCAAGTTTCCCTTCAAATTTTTTAACTGTGGAAAGATAGGTCACTTTGCATCTAAATTTCCACACAAGAAGAAGGACCAGAACGTTGAAGGTGAAGAGAAGTACAAATCCAAGAGATTTGGTAAAAAGAAAAGTTTATGTGTAAACATTGATGACTCTTCAGGAGACACAGATAGTGATTCTTCTTGTGAAGATAAGGTTAATGAATTTATGCTTATGGCCAAGGAGGACTATGATAATAGAAGCACAAGAAGTGATGTTGATTATGAAGAAGTTGTGGTTGACTTGGAAGGAGAACTAATCATTACTCTAGAAGAAATTGCTAGACTCAGATTTAAGAAGAAAAAGAAAAAACAATTGTTGATACAATTCGAGAAAGACAGTAAAAAACCTGATGAATACTTTGCCTTGCTAAAAGTGGAATTAGAAGAGGCAAAGAAAATAGAGGACATTTTGAAACAATAGTTATCAGAGAATAAGGAAAGATGTGAAGCCTTGGAAGAAGAGGTAGTTCTTACCAGAAAAGAGATGGATAAGTTTAAATCATTAAAGCCTCAGCAGAATTAAATGACATTTTGAGCAAACAAAGATCTCCTTTGTTGAATACTAGTTTAGGCTATGTAAGTGGTTCAAGCAGCAAACAGCCAGAAAGCAAAGAGTTAGTAAAGATGATCAAGTTCCAAGTCAGCATACAATCAGACCATGTGAGTAATCTACCACCAAGAGCCAATAAAGACAAGATGATCCCTGATAAAAAACAAAGACATCAAAA